>DWRA01000053.1:0-41970 GCA_018250295.1 Spathilepia clonius
ATATGGCTAGATACGTGACCCTTTGTAGGTCACTGAAAATTGGCGCTTCTAGCTTTATCCACAACTAAGTTACAGGGGGGTCGAAAATTGGCTGAATCGCTTCGAGAAAAGATAGTTCAAAACTGTGCCCTTTATTTGCTTTTGCTCGACTTGGCGGGGGCACTACCGTGCCCCTTGACTACTTCTTTAACCGACAAGGAAAACATCGGGCTATGTCAATTCATTACTAACTTACTCTCTTACTGCCTACTTCTTCTTCATACCCCACTAGCTCACTTACAGTCATACTACGAGGCCGTCACAACCTGATGGCTCCTCTTCCCTCTCGTCGATTTTTAAAGTATCAATTATGCTGAAAATCATTAGATTTACACTGATTACAGTTATGCAATGAGGCTCTACGTGTTGTCTTTTAACCGTGCAGTTGCAACCAAACTCACAGCGAGACGGTGACGCGACGAGAGCGTCAAACAGCTGGAATTTAGGTGGCCGGCTAGACCATTTCACGCGTAAAAAACAACAAATAACTATGACTTTAACATACGACATGTTTATATACCAGCGTCCTGTTCATCTCACATCTGACATACAGTTTTAATATAGGTCCGCTATAATTTCTCGGCTTTCAAATATTATGCGGGAATTTTCATACGAGCCCACTAGGTTATCAGGTTAGAGTAAAACTACGGTCTTACGCACGATACTTTGGCATCACGGTCACAAATCAGGATGCAATTTGAGAGACTATTATCCTTTTTGGTATGACTCTATGTAGGTAACCCTCCTTTTTTCAAGTCACGTAATAATTACCAAGCAATATATTTAACCTCAACAATATATATATATACACACATATTGTTATATATATATATATGTATATATATCATCAACAGTATATTTTACTATAGTAATTAAATCACTGACACATACAGAAACAAATTTATGTCACTGTTTTAAATAAACTCGAGAAATACATATTAAAATATATTAAAAAGTATTCATCTAATGTGTTATAATGATATTAAATTTACTACATAAAATATATTTTTTCATTTTTATTGGATTGAGCAAGTTTAACTTTATGCATGAAATTAATACATTAACGAGTATGTTTAGATTAAACCTTCTCTTTCTCACTGTAGTGTGAAAATAATGTTTATGTGTCACAAGCGAAATAAACTAATAACGCTGTTTGAAATAATATTGGGACGACAATAAAACATGTTTGACCAGCGTAAAGTTTTATGTACACATTCGGGATATGTCGAACTCTTACCGATCAAACGGCACAGCGTTCCTCTGGACGCTTGCTGTTGCGTCACAGGAAGCGTTAGCGTTATATTCGCGGACCAGAAATGTCGACAGGCTCTAGTATCAATGCCAACCACGTCCTGAGAGGGAGGAGCGCAGAGCTCAGTGGTGTTCCTCATGAGATGGGTGTGCAGACCGAATACATAACACATATAAGACATTCAATATATTTTTGGAATCACCTAGCTTTTATTTTAACATGCCACATGCGGTCAAGGCCGCAACATTATTATTATCTATGCGCGTAAACGCGCAGGATATTTATATGTAAAATCATATGCACTACATGCAATACAGCGACAATATTATTTTAGCAACAGTCCACCGATTAGTCACTATAGGTATTATAAGACGACTTTGAAAACATTTAATAAATATCACATCTAATTGGTTGTTGTTATTCTTACAGATTGTGTGATACGTAATTATACAAAACGCGTCGACTGCTTGCAATGCTCGCTAATTTTAAGAATATCGAAATTAAACTTTAAAGACATTTATTAGCTTGTAATAATCTAGTTAACCTATCTCTGATGGTGTTGATTATTATTTAACCGACTATCATTTATGGTCTATATTGTGTTTATGTAGGTTGAGTTTTGTTGGGTTTGAACATGATTAAACATTTACGATTGCAGCTATCACTACCCACTGTAGTACACTACCCACAATCCCCATAAAATAAGTTTTATAAAAGCAATAATATGGTGTTCTGCCAAATTCAATTAAAAATAAGTTAGTTTCGTCTCACTACAAAATATGTTTCAAATTCAATATGAATTAAGACCTTCGGGGTTGGAAGTTTACTATCCAATTTCAAAGCACGACAAAACTTCATTTATGAAGAAAACCAGGCTCAGCAGTGGGACCGTGGGACAGTACCGGGTTGATAGCAAAGTTTTAGTTAGTAGTATCCGACACAATATAGATACACTGACTTATATTAATTACTTGTATGAATTATATTATATTTCAGTCCATGTTTAAGTTTTTACTGAACAACATATAAATTATTATTAACATTATGAGAGAAGATGCCAACGCAATCCTTATTTATTGCATAAATATTTAAAGAAAACTGTTATAAAAAATACTATTTATTTTAGAATTTTCTATTTTGGTATTGGTTTACGGCGTATTAGTCAGTACGTTACGGTATGATGATAAATATGTTATGACAAAAGTCGTATGAAACATCTAACATAGAATCCTCACAGCTCTCTAGAACAACATTAAGTGCGGTCCGTTTTTGGATAAGTGACCGCTGCATTGACCGAATAATTAAGGTGTTCTTACATATAACACAAAACAAAGTATACTCGACATATCTACGAGCAAATATGTATATTTAATGTACTATAATTACTAATTAATTTTGGCGGAGTTACGATTAATCTATGTTCAGCGATCAAGCTTGATTACGATAGATTGACAGGCGATTGACATACACAATTTCCGGCTTAATTTGATAGGTTCAAAGCCAACTAAACCTCCGATATATGGAACTAATTTAGATTTTGATAGAGATTTGATATGAACTGTTTGGTAAGGATCTGCGAGCATGCTACCTGCACAGGTAGTTTCATTCTTACCTAGGTACCTACCATAGATACTTTTAGGATAAAATGTACCCAGAAAGTTGATATTTATATATGATTAGAAGTTTACTATTCCACATTTTGTATATTTAAAGAAATAACTTTGATGAATGAGGTAATTGCAAATATAAATATTAAGTTTTAAATTCCTTCTCTATACAGTCGTTTTTGCCATCACATATGTAACTCGTTCTGTTGTTGTCGATGACATATATGAAAGACTTTTGGAGATCTGCTTCTGGAGATGGACAACCGCCATCAAACCGCGTCACCTTACCAGATATAGTTAAAACCTGTATAGGCTTAATAATAAGAAACAACAAAAAAACTTATCTGATAATAAAATTTATTAGTATCTTGATACTTGTTAAATGTGTTATAAAATTCTATCAAGAAACCGAATAAAGTAAATCCACACGATAATCTCAAGCTAATCCAAATCAGAATATAGGTTAGACGCAAGTGTTCGCACAAAGCTAGATGAGAAGCAATAAGTCTTCGACGACCCCATTGTAACATTTAAAATAGAACGTGTAGTAAAAATGTAGCGTGCCGTATATTTTTAGCCGCCAAGCTATTTTCGAACGTATTAGCGTTCCGTAAGATATTCTTTGGCGTGATTTTTTTGTATAAGTTTTCTTCGGTGGCCGAGATACATTGATAAGTGGGTGTCAAGCCTAAAGGTCGGTACAAACGCTTGGCTTATATTTTGGACTATTAGACCTGGTGTGTATTAGCAAACAAATAGCAAATAGAGCCCATGGTTTCAAAGTGAACATAGATATTTTTACCGTATCTCCATCGCCTATCGATCAGCCAGTGCCTAAGGCATTTTTTATATTTGTAATATTGTAACTAGTGGAATTATCGTCTACTTGAGAGGTAAAAAAATTTTTTTCAACGTTGCATTGGTAATTCATCTATCTCAAAATATTAGTCGAAGGTTATTAGTATTAGGTTGTCAGCATACCTAGCTACATTAAAATAAAATCGAAATAAAAAAATCCCTCAAGAAACAAGAAATGATGCTATCAATAACTTTTTTATGTCAAAAAGTTATTAAAAAGTGTTGAATATTATGAGACGCTGAAAGACGATATGTTTGCTTTCACTGTTATGATTCCTCCGAGTTTTTAGCTATTGGTATTCCGTAAATAGGCCAAGAAGTGCTGAAGTCCTTCGGGACACGAAAATACATAAGATCGACTGCAACCGTCTACCGTTTTGCGATCGCTTATGGTTAAATATATATTTTTTATTGGGCTACTAATTCCAATGAATAAACCTTCCAATAACATTTTTCAATAAAACTTATGACTAACTATACATACAATAATTATATAATACTTTTTGTCTTCACTAAACGTTTTTGAAGCCGCAATTGTATCCTGCCTAAGGAAAACACATTTGAAACATAATTATGTCGCCTTACAGCCAACCTCGTTCCTACTTCGCTCTTGAGGAAAATAAAGCCTCTCGTACGGTCCAACTAGCTTAGATGCTATGATCGCGACCTGAATTCGGGAATTGAGTCAGATATTTAATATACCACAATAAATTATATTCCATCTTATTTAAGTACACGAGAGGCGAATACACACCGAAGCCGCCATTTTAGATTACAAAATCTTAATTGAAATGACGAATATAGATATTATAAACGCCTACGTATACAGTGTTCTCTAGGCATGATAACCCGCTAACCTCACGTAGGTTACCGCTAGAGAATATCTGTGTACCGACTTTCGTTTCAGTACAAATATTCGCTGTTTGCGACACTTGTGCCCGTGACAACCACAATGCTGTCTGAGTGGGACTCACGTTGTACTTGCTTCTTTTCTATTATAGGAAATATAAGAAATTTTATGTGATTTATATATTGGTTTCATATTACTGATACTGTATCAAACGAGCAACATTTCTACATAAAACAGGACAATATAATTTAACAGATCAATATATCTACATCTATATGTAAAACCTAGCGAAACACGGTCAATCCAATAATTATGTCGAGTCCAAATGCGTAATTGGATTAGAGAATTTCATCCCGACACTCGGGATCCAGGATGTATTTAGTCTCGAAAATTTCGGGGTAAAATTTTACATATCCTGGAATTTTCGGGATTAACAAAAGGATTAAAAATGATACAAAAATTGAATGATTATTGATTAAATGAAACATTGGAAGCGTTATTATTGATTATAATTTATTTTCCCTATTTAAATAAGACCTAAAATGTTTAACCTATACATTTTAAACCTAATTAAATTTTTGTCGTAAATCTCTTAATTCTATACATTCATTTTATTGCATGTTTAACATAGTTATTTGGAATGTAATTGACAGAAGTCAGTGATTCATTTATTTTATTGGTTAACTTGGAGTTAAAAATCTATTTCTGTTTAGGTGGAATTTGTTTTCCTGACAAAACTTAAATTGTAACAATATCTCATTATAATTTAATAATCATGTTTATTTCGTTAAGGAATGTGTTTTATTTAATTTAAATTGATTTTTGTTTCCGAAGTTTAAAAACAGAAGTTGTTTGTTCATTTTAAGAGAAGGCGAAGTAGAAGTGAATTTTGTTAAACTTTAATTTTTTACTTTCTATTAATGAAATGAAAATATAAGTAAAAAGCTGATTTGTACACATTTATTTTCTGACTTTTAATTACCTAGCCAGAATCCCGGGACGATCCCGGGATAAAATCCCCTAATTTGGATCCATATTTATTGAGATAAGGAAGACTCTCCCACCATCTAGTACAATATTAGAAATTGATATAGGGTACTTAAATATATTGATTCTATTACTCTGAACGCGGCGAATTTACTAAGACGCCAAGGTACCCAAAGTTGTTAATTTAGAAAAGAGTTAGAGTGACGTAGCCTATGAAACAAGATTTTAATATACATTTATAAATAATTATAATAGAATTTGAGCAAATGAACCCAGTGCACTCGGTAAAGAGACAGTCGTCCACAGACAAATTCAATCTTTCTAAATATGATTAGTTATACCCAGGGTCGATTACAACGGTGTTGGAGTAGAGGATAATGTTGGAATGCCTCGAGTTAACGTCCTGAGTGCAGAACGTAGTTCAAAATTGAGACAACAATAAACAATTGATACGTAACTAAAAAAGTCAACAAAACTAATTTACATCCGGTGGAAGTCGTAGGCGTACGTAATATATGTGACACGATTAGGGACAAAGGACGTGTTTAAACCAAACGTACTACTAGCCGCTGACTGCGAGCAAGCGTTGCGTAGTTGTCTCACTTTCCTTTCATATTTGACGTTTGCTATTACCGAGCTATAAATAGGCCAATGTACTCTATGTAGTAATAAATAATAATAATTAATCTAACAATTACTATGCTCTGCGTAAATACCTTAGCATGACTTCACGTTTACACTAAGAATTACAGTCAGCCTGCTCACAGTTAGATCCGACAATATTCAGTGTGAATCAACTGCAAGTCTAGAAGATCGAAAATGGCAAGTTCTAGGGAAGTTTTAATGGAACGCAAACTCCAACGCTTTGACAACAAAATGTACCAGCAGTTGCGGTCTAAGTGGCTTACAAAATGGATAAGCGAATGTATATAAAGACTAGTACTTATTAACACCTTTTATTAACACTCAATTAATCCCAACTTTTCTCTGCTAAAGATTGAAGTAATTCTTAGTATGCAGAAATTTTCGAATGTCGATCTTTTGTAGGCAAAATATATTCTATATATCGATTATTAATAACGGTAGCAAGAAGATACTTTCGGTAAACATCTTGATGCTGAGGTTCATCACAATCAAAGGTAAATCCATTTTCATCGTCAAAATAAAGTCAGAACTAATAGCGTTTACTGCTTGGTAAGACCTGGTGAAATTGAAAATATCGGAAAAACGTTTCATTGCTTGTTTGCGCGGCTTAACGCGGCATACTACGCTCAAGTCTTCCGAATGCCGACTTATTCGGTATTATTATGTTTTCAGGGAAAAAAGGTCAAAAGGAAAACCATTAAGTTTAGTATTTACAAACGAAATAAGTGATTTGGAAGTGTACGTAAGGACGATAATACTAGTACAAACTCTTTCCAAGTTATATTATCTTGTATAATATATGCAAGGTAAGAATGCCGGATAACTACCGTTGAAACTATAAACATTAACTGCTTGCCGTTCTTTTATTTAGTCATACAGTTGCAGATGCCAATTCTCCTATAACTCATGCATTGTCCGTTTTCGTAAACGTCGTAGACATACACAGTTCGATCTCGATAAATATCAGAAACTTTTAGGATAGCTAAAAGTTATTGGATATTGTTGTTATTTTTTTGATATTTAAAAATGAGACTACTCATTATATTTTATTCCATATAAAATTAACGATTACATTGTGCTACGTTTATGTGCACTGTTAATTAGTGTCGTAAATAAAAAGTAAAAAGAAAAAAGATTTGGTAGACTTTAACGTTTAATAAGAATAAACTGAACCCCTTATGGTAACGGTTACGTAAGTAAATGAAACGCCCCAAAAGTGAAATCTAAAAAATCTTTACCTGTATCATAATAAAGCCATGACTATCTCTATCAAGGTGCGAGGCTCCTCTCAGAACGAGACAGGTTTAAGGGCATTTTCCGCACACATGAATTTGCTCGCTGCAGTCTCTTTACGGCCTATGTGCGTAAAAAACGATAGGGTGGTACGACCACGGTAAGTAAATGCATTGTAGCAGAATTTATATACTGAGAATAATATTGTAAACTCCCAAGGATATGGGTTTTCTTATGGTATTTTCCTTTGTCATCAAATAAAGTTATCCGAGGCGTTCTAACTTAGTCTTCAATAGTAGCAAAGCATCTGTGATCGAATTGTTAATTTCAAATTTTCTTTGGGGTCTATTATCATGAGTTCATGAGCGGCAGTTGCCTCTCATGAACATCTATATAGATTGTGGACTGTACGTTGACAGTCGACTGTATGCTCGTTTACTACTTTTACCGAATAACAAAATCCAGTACATTATTTCTACTACCGAATTGCACCAATTTGCTATCACTATTCTGTCGTCAACCTTTTTCTTTTCAAAGAACTCAGTATGCAGGTTTCCTCACGATGTTTTCCTTCACCGTTATAGCAAGTGATTATTAATTTATAATACACATATAACTTCGAAAAATCAGAGGAGTTGGAGCCTGGAGTTTGAACCTCGGACCCCACGATTAAGAGGCCGTGATTCAACTACAAGGCTATCACTGCTGTAATTATCACTATTCAGGTACAGCTAATCTTAATCGAAACAATAGCAATAAATACAATAGAAGTCTCTCATGCACGATGGTAACTTAAAGATCACTTATTAAGCACGGGTTTACACCCGTAGCCCTCATTTCGTAGACATTTCTCGTAGATCCGTAGGAGACGGCGTAGAATTATTATTTATTGTTTACATACATAAAATATTTGTTATTATAAATCGTGGTAACACGTTACGTGTGATAGTCCTTTCTATTCAATGAAATCTCTAAAATGATGTATTAAACGTAGGATTAGAGCAGTCTTTGGTTTTACAAAATATGAATAAAAAATTGTAGTATGTTAGCACTTAAAATAATAATTTGAAACAGTTCACAAAAGGCCGTTAACCTCATTGGCCTCAAAAATGTACTTTTTAAACTTACACCAAAAATTTAACACGTTAATAAAATTTGTAGCAAAATCTGTGTCCGCTTGTTTCGTTTCTTTGAAACCTCTGATAGATTGACAGCAGTGCCGGGAAATGAGGCCCGGTGTCGGGTTCCAACCGACAACCAACAGGAAGCTTTCAATGTTGTTCAATGTATTGGCAAAAATTGGATATTTGCTCCAGATTTTAAGTAAAGCTTTTCATTAATTAACATGTAATGATGACAAAGTTTTTTTAGTTTTTTTTAAATTAAAATTACGTTCACAAACGAACGTCCAATGCATTCGGTGGTACGCGGTCACTGACGCATATTTACATCAGTGACTATATAGAACATTAACTACCTAAAGTGGATAACCAATGCGTTGAAACTCTGGAAAACTAAGATGGTCGCCTTATTTGTAAGTTTGCCAACATCTTCATCCTTGTACCAAAACGCAGAACTGCTTTACTCTATAAATAGATGTAATGGTCGTACATACCCTTCTGAGCCATGATGGCTCTACCACCTTTAAAAAAATTTTAAACAAAGGAAGTTTTATGTACTATTTTTTAATTTTAATTTTAAAGTGTATTGTAGGTAGATACATAAATAATAGTTGTTTCCATTAAGAACAATTGTATAAATAAGAACTGAAATTCTAGCCATCCACAACACAGGGTATCACATTATGAACAAATATAATATAAATATCAAAGTAATTATAAGTTAAAATAAATTAAATAAACAACTAATATTAACAAACATAAGCCATCTAAAGTACAGCTTTACCATCAATCAAATTCCGCAACCACAACGGGATCTAGTTTGGCGGAATTTCCTTGCTAGCCATTTCCTTTCAGTGTAAATACGAACCGAACTAGGCAAAGTAAATAGTATTCTCCTGAGCAAAATCTCTTGAATTCGTTTTCTATCACGAATAATAATGGTTGTGCAAATCTCTATATCTACAATTAAATACTTGTATCAGTCGCAAACAACACGATGCCGCATAAAATAATAAAATGTTATGTTAAAATATGGTTACTCGCCGCTTAGGAGTAAGAATACTAGATATTTTCAATTTGAAAAATAGTTTAACTACGAGCAATGTCTGCAACATTTTCTCTTTCTATACATCAGACATGCAGATAAATAAAATTATACATGCATTAAACTTACAGGCTCACTTGAGTATTACAGTGTTTTTGTTATATCGAACTCAGAGTAAATAATTTGGTTTTTCTTTTTCTCTATGTAAATATATTCTGATTAATGAAAACTGTACTAGAACAAACGTTCTCTTTGGTTTACAAAGTAATATTTGGCTAGTTTCTGGTTACATATCTAGAAATTCTAATGATGAATGGAAATAAAAGCTCTTATAACAACAACTACCTTTCGAAGACAAGAGTATAATTCGCCCTCCAACCAGGTTATTTTATGAAGACGGGTAGGAAATTGCCGGATTCACGAGGCTTTGGTCAGTCAAAGTGGCATAAATTAGGAGACTTACATGGAACGGTGGACGTACAAAGACTGATGAGTGGATGAATAATTCACACTAGATCCAGAACGTAAACTGATACGTGAATTCAGTTCACGATCGAATAGTTTCCGCTTCAAAGAGATAATTGGATTTATTATAGTGGAATTTAATCTATATTTAAAAAATAACTACAATATTGAGAAGTACAACAGGTCTAATACGGTACTAATTATACGTTAAATGTGTGTAGAATTAATGAGATGATTGAAACAACAAATTGCTCCATAGCTAGTTGTTGTTACAGTGATAGCCTCTGATGGTTGAATCACGGCCTCAGTCAAGGGGTCCGAGAGTCAAACCCCAAGCACGCACCTCTAATTTTTCGAAGTTATATGCGTATTACAAATTAATTATCACTTGCTATAACGGTGAATAAAAACAAGGGAAACATGAGGAAGCCTACACACTTAAAGAGTTCTTGGAAAAAAAATAGTTCTCAAAAAGTGTGTGAAGTCTACCAATCAGCACTTGGCCAGCGCGGTGGACTCTAGCCTAATCACTTTTACTCTGAGATGAGACCCGTGCCCAGCAGTGGGACAGTAATGGGTTGATGATGATGATGATGAGATTTAAATAAAAGTAGTAGACTATCGTGCAATCGGTACCTGCCACCCATCTGTTGCCGTCTTTGAACAGGATAGTCTCGCATAAGGATGTCTGCCCAACAACAGTTAAAAGAATAGAGCACCATAACGCGTTTAATATTACATTTATGCAACAAAAATAAGTGCAATTATAACCAACAAATCATGTAGAGACCGAGCTACCTTCAAACTACTGCGGGATGGGAATTTTTTAGTTTATCGTTGAGGTTGCCTTGCTACGAAGGAGATACTAATTAATTTTGTTGGATCTACGCCAACGGTTCGTCTCTTTTTCTCTGAAAAAAAAACTTTACTTAATTGCTTGCGTAAGTTATAATTGAGCTTGTTACGACCAAATATTCTGTAGAATATTACGTATTTTTTATTCGCCTTTAAAATGTACAGAATTATCATTTTAAAACTAGCTTCCGTTCATAGCTACGGTTCATAATTTATCGGGTATCTATTTTAACAAACTATACTTTTTTAAAAATATAGACACAACAGTTCAGGTAGACCAACACGGATTACGATCAGTCCAAAACAATGAAGATTATAAATAATAACTAAGAACGCGCATATAACTTTTCACGGAAGCTTTTATGTTTTTTTCGATATTCTGTTGTGGGCTTGTAATATCAGTGAAAAGTAAAAAAATCAGAATTGAATAAGTCGGGTTTTTTTCTCAAGAGTAACTGGTGCATTTGGCCTTGGGAACCGGAATGACAGAGGGGACACCTTGATAGAATATTGCCAAGAAAAGAATCTGGTAATTACAAACACCTTATTCAAACTCCCACCTCGCAGACTATATACTTGGACCTCCCCAATGCACACAGCCAACCACATAGTACGCAATCAAATTGACTATATATAATGATCAACCAAAGATACCGAAATAGTGTCAAGAATGCTGTAACCTATCCAGGAGCGATTATAAGATCCGACTATAATAATTCTATAGTCATCACCATGCAATGTAAACTGAAAAAGTTACTAAGTAGGAGAATACCTAGAAAACCGAATGTTAGAAAGCTTTCTGGCCCTAACACAAAAGAAAAGGTATCCGTGGCAATTAACGAAAGGGCAAATAGTCAAAACTGGATAATCCATCTGACATTTGGTCTGGGCTTAAACAGACGGTGAACGACATCTGCCGCGAAGACCTGCAGCAGCCCCATAGATGACGGTCTCAATCTTACAACTTATGTAAGAAAGAAGGATACGCAAACATACAGACCCAATACGGTATCAGGAACTAGATAACATTCGAATGGAAATTATTAGCGATCGGAACATGTACTTCGTAACAAATGTAAACACATGGAAGAACTCTTTAAGAAACATGACAGCTTTAACGTACATATCAAGGAAATAATCAGGAAAAAACTTAAAGCTGTCACGAACTTATCTGACACTGAATGTAACCCTAGACAACGCTAGAAATAAGGAAATATGGTCCTCGTATATCGTCACAAGGTTTGCGGACGTATCAAGCCATATTGCGACATTAAACAATGAAACCGGCTACCTCCATCTATGTGGGGTATCTATAGAAACGTCTGAAAAATGACATAGAGGTTTCTAAATCCATTTTTTCTCAAAGTCGATTGTCGAGATAAGCCCTTTCACAGCGGTAAAATGTGTGTGTTCCTCACTCTAACTTTTAAACTTAGAGCGTGAATAATCTGTATAAAACTTATGTTGTAGATGTCAAGGAAAACTTTCAACGAAAATTAGTTCGAACAAGATACGTTTGACAGTTTTTGAGATATATCACTTTTTCAAAAACCGAATAACATAACATTGTAATTTATACAAACACTATGAAATACAAACTGATTTTGGTAGTTGGAAAACGGTTCATCCTTATTTATTATTTCATGAGGATGCTACGGAACCCTTCGCCTGCGAGTCCGACTAGCACTTGGCCGTTTTTTCTTCATTTTTATCTCAATATATGATCCTTGTAAGGAAGTTTCAGTTTCGGATTCAGCTGAAACTGAGACCGTCGCCGAAATTCGTTTTCGGTTTCGATTTCGGCCAGACACTGAAGACAGAAATGTATACTAAATTTAAATATCACCCACAGACTTGCGCTACGCCTCGGACGTCGGTAATTTTTACTCTAAAATAATTTCATTTGACAATCAAATATTTTCTCGGCATTTGGGTTTAATTTAATGTTTGATGTCACAATTAATCTTCATTAGTTGTGACATCATAAATCTCTTCAACTGGTGTGTTGTTTTCAATATGCATCGTGTAATAAAAAAATAATTAAAAATAACCAACTGTGAAGAGTAAAACTAACTAACAAAATAAAACAACTAAAAATAAAAAAAAAAACAAGCTCAGATTTCTGATAAACACTTGAAATATTTTAATGCAGAACATAAACACGGAATTGCGGACTTTTACAGTCGGGACCAACATCTCGACCGGTAGGCTTGCACATATCTAAGGACTTTTGGACAGTTTGCACGTATCTGTCGTCATTCTAATTATATAAATCTGTTCAGGTGTTTGGAAGATGTCAGGTAATAAAGAATTTTTCAAACGTATTATGTATATAACTTATTACTTTAATTACTTCTATCTATTATTTTTTCCTCTTCTATATTGATTAATTTAGTTTTAAATCATTATTTAGCATACATTTTTTAAAGCATGTTGTGTTTACATAGAAATAGATTCTACTTTGTTTTTATTTCTTATATAAAAGCTTTTTTACTGTTTTGTTCTTATCGTAGTATCTTATTTTGTAAACCATAAAGAAATAAAATATAGTATAATTATTTGTATCTTTCTTTATAAATGTATATTTTAAGAAATTAACCAATATTGTCTGGAAAACCATTGCTTTAAAGGGAAATTGTACTGGTACAAAAAACTTAAAGACTTTGAATATTAATAACGTCGAAGATCCGTTTAATTTAAAGTTTTACTCCTCCATTTTAAACTTCGTCGTGCCATCATTGTGGACAATCAATTGACTACATAACGAATAAACGGTTGCTTATAAGGCCATTTAAAGTTTTGAAAGACTTGTTTCTATCTACTTAACTCATCTTCGTTTATTCAGAGAAGAAAAGTATTATAAAGAAGATAGCAGAGAAGATTTTAACTCAATGTAGGGAAATGAATGGTATGGTATTTTTTGTTTAATGCAGAGAATACTTAAGTCAGAGGTCATTAAAAATAACAATGTTAAAGTGATGCAAATATATTACGAGCGTTATCTTAAGGAAACATCTATACTTCAAAATATGCATTTTTTTTTACTTACAAAACAATTTTAGTATCAACAATCATCCCTTCCATCCAAAAGAGGACTGTCTATATCGTCCTCCACTTACCTGCAATCCTCCATGCAATCGGCTTACGACGACTTACCTTGAAGCGGCTCAGATACTCCTGCTGCCTGGTGATGTCCGTGGCTAAGATGAGCGAGGATATCTGGTCGACGAGCTGCTTACGCGTCGAGTCCACCAGGACATGGGCCAGCACGCGACTCTCCAGGATACAGGAGACCGCCGAACGCCAGTGGTGGTTCTCCAACACCGATGTGTTCTGGATGAAAGAGTTTTGAATTTAAGTTACTGTGTTTTATTACTTTCAGTTTTTACTTATCTGCGATTCTACTTAAATTATCTATGTATTAAAAATAGTAAAACAAATCAAATAAATCACGAACTCCATTGAAAGGTTTCGTAAGTCAAATTAACTTAATAATCCGATCAACGTTTCCAGAAATTATATTTGATAGACCTCAGATAGAATTCCTCTTATATCATATTTTATTATATGAACTTAGTAACAGATATTCACGAGCGGGAATGACTACTTAAGATCAGGTTAACTGCATGTCGCGCCCCTGTTTCTCTCGCGCCGCGTCTGAGTCAAGTGCATTATCACAAAATTTTAATAAGTGTTCTGTTACCGTGCGTGAGTACCGCAAGTGTTTAGTTTCATGATTTTAGACTAGCAACATAACAGTTTACGTTACTTACTTTAAAGAAACAAGCTAAAAGAAAGACGACTTACTACCGACAAATATAAAAACAGTAAGCGCTAGTTACTTAACCAAAAAGCACACAGCCGCAGCTGCAAGAGTACAAAAAAGAAAAGTTTTGGAAAGAAAATGGTCTCTTTTTCACTCTTCACTTTTACTTTAAAATTTTCGTCGCTGTAAAATTACGCCATAAAAAAATAATTTATTCATAAACTAAACTTTTTGATAAGTAGGTACTCGATATAAGCTACACTATCAATATAGAGTACTCAATACATACAACTACGTATCGAATTTGAACATAATGCCTTTACATGTATCTGCACTAAGAATGTGGTCTTGCTGCTTGCTTGTTTGCCTGCCCGCCTATCTGCTTCCTCTCTTGTTACTGCTCCTATGTATTTTTTTAATCTTCACGCAAAATCTGATTGCAGCACTATTATTTACTATTTCCTAACATCTGTTCAGGAAGACGTCTCAACTACACTGGCTAGTGTACGAAAGTTTATACGTCGAACAAATTCGAAGAAGCCTTATGAGATCCAAACTTTAACGTTCGAACCCTGTTGTGAAATCAACTCGAAGCCCGGACAAAATTAAATTGGATCGAGTGAAGCACAAAACGCTACTCGACATTCGACACTGCAACAGAACCGTTCGTGGAGTCGATAAAGGTCTGCGATATTACATTCCTCAGTTGCAGCACGTGTCTGACTCCGGCTATATCGGTAGGAACTTATCCTTCCGATATTACGCGTGATTTATTCATATAACGATTCCGCTGGTATTGACACAATTGACATAGTTCCAGGTTCAAGAATGTGTTTATATTACAGAGATGAAATCAGGTATATATAAGAGGTCTAGGATTATGTGTTTTACAGCACTAGTAAGAAATACAGTGTATACAGCGGTGTCGTTAAATCCTTGTTCATTGGTTTAATAGACCGTATGTTACCTTTTTTTCTTTGGTTTCGAGGGGGAAACCTTCAAAAGGTACCCGGTGATGTAGAGAGACACCGAGTCATGTGGGATTTCTACCTACTAAAACCCCCACGGTGACCGTCTTCACCGCGATGTGGAGATCCCGGATCTCCAAAGGAACGCAACCGGAGTCCTCTGGGTGCGGCGCCCCTATCGGGCTCCCCCGCGCCCCGGATACCATAGCTCTATTCTGGTCCCGAGACCATATGTTACCTAGTACTTAATTAATCTGCTAAAGTCCTAAATAATAACAATAATCATTATAATTTCTTAATAACTCGATATGAAATGTAAATGAAATAATTTAATGATTAGATGTTATGGCGAAATATAAGTACTTTATACTAATTGTACAAATGCGATTCAAAAAATTTAATTTAATTAAAATTTAATTACCCTATTTAAATAAATACCTACTTATATGAACTCTGAGATCATCCTTAAAGAAAAGAAGACATCGCCTGTATGGAGAAAAAACGCTAAAAAATATTTTCTATTAAAGTCCTTTGTTACAAAGTTTAAAAAACGCCACTGCTATTCCATTTCTGAGATTTTAATCGAAGCTGACTGGGACCGGAATTTATTTTCATTTTTTTCCTTTGAATTTTCGATTTCCTCTTATAACCGAGCACAATAGGTACGACTGTATGCAACTTCGCCACGCTTAAAAACCGTTATTTTGTTTAACACACGCTATTTATATAAATATGGGCGTAACACGATGGTTTTTTTTCCATTTCTGAAAGTAATCATTAATAATATTTTTTATTACGTGACACTCATAACGAACAGCTCATTACAGTGTCCAACGACCTAGACAACAAACAACCACTCTGTTCTGTATTGATTTTATTAAAAAATAGCATTCATCAAACACTTAGAATCTTTTACCGTAGAGAGGCCTGGTGAAATCTAATTCGGGCGCAAAAACAAACAGGTAATAGGAATATGTTGAAAAATTACAACTTTCGGAAGAACTATCCGTAATGTCAAAACGTCTGTACGTATTGCTGCATTTTATCAGAGATGTAAAGGATTTGTTGAAGCAGGTGCTAATAGAGTTTATATATATTAAAAGTATCTCACTATAGGTCCTAATGTAGGAATCCTTTCCTACTTGAAGTCGGTAAGAGATGTACCTAGTTTCATGTGCATTTTCAGTTTCGATAAAAAGAAAATAAAAAGCTGGTCATTTCTTCGAGACGTATGTTCTATGGGTGGGAAAGTTACCAGTTGTCCTAACTGCTATTTTGCGACGTATCGCCTTGATTGCCACATACCAAAAGCACACGAAAGGCATTTATCGACGACCCATGGATGTACACTTCCACCACCATTTCCATAATGAAAACAAATTATCAAACAAATTATTAATTGGTAATTTACAATTATCATTTACATTATGGAAATGAAAATTTTACATTATGAAATTTATTACATTATGGAAATGGTAATTTTACAAGATTACATAGGGTTTATTACGTTTTTCTTTGGAGTTTAAGCTTCTAATGGATTTTTTGATACTGCCATTACACAATTGCAGACGGTACGTTAAGCCATAGTTCGACATAGTTAGATACTAGTAGTTTTATCGGAACCCCTAAGAGCAGTTGCAAAACTTCGATATGGATTGGCCTATCACGAACCTTACTAATCAATTAATAATTTTACTTGCATGAATAGGTACAAACACTTCTAACCTTATTGGTTTATATATATCTTCTAACAAGACATGCAAAGTATTCATCAATTCACATTGGAACAACACAATGGAGGGAAACTCCAGGCGTCATCCAACTGCACGGGCAGACCAGAGTCCAGTAATAAAACATAAAAAAATTGGAGGCATTTTGTGCAAATGAGATGCTAAGAGAGTGCTAGTGTTACTGCTGACAACTTGTAAATATTGTAACGGTAAGTGATTTCTGGATAGAATAGATGGAGATGAGAGTCGTATAACTGTTTTCCACATTATTTACAAAAATACCTACAATACGCATGTAGTAAGTTTATGTATACAACATCCATTTTAATATAGAAAAAATATCAGTTTGCATCAAATGCACCGTAAAAAGTATTTTCTCAGTTACGAGTAGTACCTAGCTAGTAGCATAACGATAACGAAGTAGATGCGGCTTTCAAAACATCAGACTTGAATACAGTTCAAGATTTTTCCCGGCTATTTTTAACATTATTTCTGTCTTTTTCTTCACGTCGGAAACCTTCAAGAATCCTAACAATTAAAAAACTTATTTAGGAGTTTGCAATTGACTAACCTAGCTAGGAAGTTACTTATTATTGCAAACTTTTTGTATTGTAATAGGCTACAACGAAAAAACCTTTCTATAATTAGTATTTCTTATGCTCTACTTATTCGATATTTTTTGAGAAATCAGTCTCTTTTAAAAAAAACCAGAAGATTGTCACAAAATCCGGGTTCTTCAGTTTATAGACAAATAATTATCAAAAAGTCATTATCATTAGTACACGTTAATAAATCAGTTCCAGATGTTATATACATAATATAAGCTCACTTGCGACGTATCAAAGTGTGTGAATTTTATCAATACATAGTTCTACTAGGTACTAATCATAGTACTTTGAAACCTAGTGACGGAAAAAATTGACTGCACACTTATATATACGAATACATTGTACAACGAAAGCAACAAGTGTAACACACTAAAACACGTTAAAAGCAATTACCAAACTTATTATTGTAAGAACAAAGGTACAAATTTACTTTACACAATGAGTCAAATTAAAACCCGACATTATTCATCGTTGCATCTGAAAAAAGTCAGCGAAAACAAATTGAATGCTCTGAATTCAAAAGAACCAAATCACAGGATTTACGTGCATTTGTGATGGAAATTGTGGTAGGTACTCGTTTCAATAAAGCGCTTCGCCGGAGCGAGTTAAAAATTGCATTTTAAGACTAAAATGGATCCTATTTTCGTCGACGAATAAAATTTAGTGGATAGTGGGTGAATAAAATTCAGAATCAGCTGATGTAAACTGACGCGATCGCAAGAAATGATGTAATTCCGATTATTGGCGTTCGAGACCACTTTCAATAGGATTTTCTTATTGAAATCGTATGTTGAGGTCCATTTCAAAGATTATTTAAAACTGAATTATATGTCCGTTGAAACAAGTTTAATGTTACAAAATATTGACATTTAAATAAACCTGCAGTTTAAAGTAAAATAAATATATATAAAATAAGATGCATTTTGCGAAATTCGTACTGGGGTGTTTTACGAATAAAAACAATATAAAAAGTAAACAATTCTAATATTCCTGTTATTTTAATGTTAACACTATTTTTAAGCCTGTAAAATTGAATAAATTCCATTAAAACGATATTTACAATACACATAGGCATGGTTGTTACTTTACTTTTGTTGACGATATCATCAGATTTGACAAAAAGATCTTTAACACTACTGGATTTGGCGTTATTTGAAATTTAGAAAGGCGCTCCTTTCTAGATAATAATCTGAGCGAAATAAATACTTACTAACGCATACTTAATTAATACTTACCTAGTGTGAATGACAAAACCTGGATCTCCACAAAGATGTTATAATATATATACCACATAATTGGCACAGTAACTAACCGTCCTATCCCAAAAACACCAAAGTGTGGCTAAGAGCGGTAGGAGGCCAATTAAGGACCAACGTCGAAGGTCAACTTACGTGATACAGAGCTGCCAGGTGGTTGGAGGTTGCGATCAGAAACGGCTGGTTGACTCCGGGATGGTCTAAGTCGTGTGCGATAGCGGCCAGCAGTGACCCTAGCACCTCCATAGGCTGCATGTGTTCGCGAATCTAGACAATAAACAATAACATAATAATATTATTCCAAGGCTTTAATACAATTCGTGCTTCGATTAAAATGGCAATATCGGTTATTACTTATTACTTATACCAATCGTACAATAAGCGCTGCATGTTCTGGTTTGAAATGATTAGTAAGACTAAGACAGGCGAAGCGCCATAACTCTCAAAGGTAAATAAATATATTTGCTACCGACCTACGGGCAGAGTTCAATCCTTTTGACGGATTATGTAATGACAGATGGTCATAGACGACATTGACCACTTGCCAATGCATCTAACGATGCCTACAGTTGGCTACTTCATTTTCATATGTGTGAATATAAATACAATTCTATATATGTTTTTTTTTCTATGATGGAGTAGCGAGCGTGCAGTCCACCTGATGGTAAGTGGCAACTGCCGCCCATGGACATTTGTGATCCACCCCAGATAAGACCAGAATCCCAACTGAAGTCGACCACAGATGCGTTGCTACCCCCGAGGACTAAGTTGGAATGCCCGTTAAGTTTATCTCCCTTACCACACCCTTCAAACAAGAAGACAGCAGCGCTTAACACTGCTATTATTAGGCAGAAATAAGTGCCATAGATACTAGTAGACTAAATACATCATACTTATCACATCAACTAGCATGATAGCATGCATAATTGATATGTAAAAATACTTAAAATACTTAAAAAAAAACACTCTTTAGTGAAACTCATAAGACTACTATAGTAATAAGGGACGACAAAGCTCCAATAAATTTCGTCCAGGAATTGTTTATTTCAAATATGGACCTGTTCAAAGTAAACCCATTTAAATAGATCATAACAAAGTTCCCGGAGGTAAATATTGAGCGGAATTTTCCCGGGATTTTATTGACAGCGCGACCGCGAGTAGTTCATCCATTGAAATAAAACAATTCCAACGAATATAAGCCAAAATCAATCAAACCTTGGCAAACTGAGCACACACAAGTGATTTTTATCAATTAATTGCATTAAATCGATTTCTTAATGCGTCTTGGCAACAGAACGTTCATTGCAATATAGCTTCAATTAGATAAAGTGCAATTGATATTTTTGTAATAAAAAATACCTTGAAGTATTTAAAACTTTGTTTGTTTTATTTGTTTAAAGTTTTATTAACAAACAACAACAACAAAACAGACAAAAGTAACTTAAAAAGTAAAACGAAACGACTGATTCGTTAAATGACAAAATATATCATCAATTAACCACCTTTAAAGGATTAGTGGAACTCTTAATTCTGTAATAAAAATACAACTACTCATTCCAAGGCTTTCATTTGTACCAGGAGCATGTAAAAAAATCTTTAAAATTTACCGTAGTAAAAAAATTACAATACTAAAAAAGTTCGTAGTCTCCACTTGGACTCCGACAGACACGCTTTTTGAATAGTAGCTTTTACTATGCTAATGTTTTTAATACAATAATATTTTTTTCTAATAAATATAAATACTTATACCGGCCTTAATACGACCTTGATGTGCCCTTTTCTGTGTCTTATAAGTGTATTTCCAAGAAATATATAATAGTTATAAAATGTTTGCGTTAATATGATTTATATTCATATTTTAACCTAAATCGACAGGAAAATCTTATAATTTGAAGTTATGTTGTCACTTACTTTAAGCGTACTTTTTAAATTGTTTTTGTCATGTTGTAAGACTTGATTGTTTGCCCTATGCTACGATATATATTGATAATTAAGTTATTTCTCATTTTTGGTTCATATCACTAAACATAAATTTTACTTTCATATTCATTTTACTTTCAAATTTCATAGTATGTTATTTAACTTGGAGCCGACGGCACTGCCCGCTACTTTACGGTGCTGTTACAGTATGAATTGCATTATAAGGGTGTAGCTTGTATTGTACAACATAATATAACGCTGGATAAACAAACTTGCCTAAAGCTTCAAAGGACGTGAAAACGTACGATGTGTGTTTGCTGTACACACTGCACAGTTATAACTAGTCTCTGGACTAAAAGTGAATAATACACCGACTTTAGGAGTAAATGAGAATGAAGCTACATGTAAGTACATACTGCACATATGTAGTCTGTACAATGTCAACTGTGTTGCTGGCGACAATGTGACTGTCGTTTGTATTTTAAATTGTGTAATTTTAAATAAAATAGTTTCGCGCGCAACTTTAACAATGTGAGACGAAACGAAATGTTCATTCCTTTTCATGTAATAATCATGCGATTGTGAAATATTAAATTTAGCTTGTTTATGTTGAAAATCATGAATAAAATTTTTAGATTACACCGTAAAAGCGGTTTTGCGATGGTTTCAATGACAGTAAATTTGAAATTCCAACATGAATTGTGCTGAGCTACGAAAAATCCTGTTTTTAAAATATCAATACAGATAGCAGAGAATATAAATAAAAAACAGGCCACAGGCAAGTGCGAGTTTGACTCGCAGGCGAAGGGTTCCGTAGCATCATCATTAAATACCAGCAGACAAAACAAAATATATTTATCGAAACATAAAACATACGTTTACAAAAATTTTACAATTCACCACAACATTGTAAAAATAATAAATAAAGTTGAACAGTCTTCCAACTTCTTACATATGTTTGTTTTCATAGTGTTTGTATGAACTACAAAGTTATGTTATTCAGTTTTTGAAAAAGTGCAATATCTCAAAAACTGTGAACCGTATCTTGTTCAAACAAATTTTCCTTGACATCTACAACATATGTTTTATCCAAATTTTTAACTCTCTTAGTTTGAAAGTTAGAAGGGGGACACACACATTTTACCGATTTGAAAGGGCTTATCTCTTAAACAATCGACTTTGAGAAAAAAATGTTTTAGAATCCTCAATGTCATTTTTAAAGAACTTTTCATAGACACCCCACATGTGTAGATAAGATGAACATTTTTTTTGAGTTTCAGTTCCATGTATGGGGAGCTCCCCTAAATTTAAAATATTTTTATTGTTATGCAACATAATGCAAAAAGCGGTTTACAGAATACATTTACCTACCAAGTTTAGAATACATTTACCTACCAAGTTTCAACTCTGTAGTCTTAACGGTTTCCGAATAAAGTGACTGTTACATACGGACAGACGGACGGACGGACAGACAGACATGCCAAATCTATAAGAGTTCCGATTTTTGCCATTTGGCTACGGAACCCTAAAAAGGGAACCCTCTCCCCATGGAAGCAACACGATACTCCGTCTACCATTTCTGCTTTTATAAAATAAAACACATTAGATAAATCAAAATACGTACGTGTGTACTAGTATTTTTTTATTTCCAGTTCCGTGTTTTATAGGTGATATATTTATAATTATGGTTATGCGGAGTAACAGTGCAACATCTGATGGATTTGACAATTAAAGTATTATGTATACACAATACAAATATTGAAAAGGACAAAACAACGTCAATCAAAAATTTATTATGCTTCAATTGATTAATATACAAAGTATAAATATAACAAAAGGAAAATATAACAGTAACGTTTTCTCTTTATTTTGTCAACCCATTATTTTTCTTTGGTATTTATTGACGAGATTAATAGTATAATCACTTAAAAAAAGCTCAAATTTTCCGTAACTATTAAAGCAGACTTTTAAGCACTAGATAAACACTCGTTAATTTAAAAATAAATGAACATGTTTATTTACAACTCAACACGACGGACAAGCGGATGTACGAATTTAAAAGACTGAATGATTTTATGATTCAATAAAATCACTTGAGTCAACAAAGGGGTCACGTTTGTGCCCTTAATGTATCCTTTATGATTCAATAAAATATCTCCAAGCAACACACAAAAATGTAATGCAATATACCTACTATGATTAAACTTTTAATGCTTATACGTGAGTAAGACTTCAATTAACTTTATTTTTCTCTGATTTGTGATGTACCGAAATAAATTTCATCGTCGGTTGACGGCCTGCCTTATATATTTCCAACACGGATCTCAAATTATACTATCTATGAACGTATTATATCTTTAAAATTTTTTTCAACATAAGTTGAAAAAAATTTTCATTTCGAAGGGGGGTGATGTAAGCTTTGTGTTGACATTGACGTTGACATTTTGAGATCTGTGAGGGCAGCCATAGCAGAGAACTATTATTGAGGAGAATGTAAAAAATGTGTAAATAACGTATTTCTTTCAGTTATGTTTGTGAATTTGTTTTAATTTAAAAGTAAAGAAGATGATTTAAGTTTTTATAATAGAAATAGTAAAGCATGAACATTTAATTGTCGATTCTCTGTTTTAGATGAATCATATTGTGTTATGCTTAAAGGAAAATAAACGCCCTCATCTTATATTAATATTAAATAGATTGTATTTATAAGTTGACATTGAAGGAAAAATCGGGAAACAATCTACTATTTGACAGTTCTCTAAATAGTTCCATAGGCTTTAGGTATGTGATGCCAAAACGATCTTGGTTAGAGTGGTGATTTATGACGTAAGCCTTTCTCATTCGGAGAAGAGACCCATGCCCAGCAATGGAATAACAATGCACTGTTGATGATGACTGATCAAAATATCCTCGTCCACTTTTCATCGCTATAGCGGTAGTACAAACAGATTGCTTTAATAATATAGTTTGACGATTTCCAATGTAGTAATGAAACAAATGCTGTACACTGCAGCATAATTAGATAATTGTAATCAAATATTTATAGAACGCAGTTAGATTAATCTGACCGGTGCACATTCTACCATAATATTTAATATCGTAACAAATGTTATTTGTAATTTTATGTTAATTTAAAAAGTAACTATTACTTACTAAAATATTTAACAAGTTTCATGTGCTTTTTAAGATTTCTTAATTATGATGTTTATAGGATTGTCAAAATCACAAAAATATAATAAATATACTAGTGTATTCTGCAATAAAACTTCCAACGACATTATTGAGCAAAATGGTTTTATTAGGACTTGAGTAACAATTTATACCGAATAGCTCTTACGACAAATGAACCTATTGAACTTATTTTACGTCATGATATAATAGATTTTGCCTTAAAAATGATAACTAAATAGTAATTTGAAAACAATATCATAGTAATGTAAGTATCTATCACTAATACGGTATAGAAAGAATGCAGCAGGTGCAAGCTATATTTCCAAAGGTATATTTCCGTCCCGAAAATATTTCATTCCATTTTCATCCATTCAATAGCAACATTGAAGGTAACGAACAACGCGCAGGAAAACAATCACAACACAGTTGTTGGAAACAGATGGAACATAAAACAATGGACAGTTTTAAAATCGGATTTGACAAAAAGCAGGTATTTCAATATAACTTGCCTCAAGTAATCAGAGCTCGGATCGTTTGTTGATTATAGTCTATTGAATATACACTTAACTTGCTTAAAAAGGGACATAAAGATTTTTCTTCGCGTATGTAGATAAGATTACCACCTATACTGTCATTGCTTGTACCAATAGAGTGAACAAAGATTTAATATTTGATGGGCATGCAACCGTATGTTGGGATACAATAAGTAAAGGCTTACTTCAAATTTCAAGCGAGGAGGTAATCATGCTCGCCGTTCGCGCACGTTATTAGTGCATTTGTTACAGTTAAATAGCTATTATACGTAATAACTGGTTATTATATATAACGACTAAATTATCGAGATAATGTGATATATTAATCATTTTTTGACTAGGGGGTCTGTGCGTGAAATATTTTACTATTCGTGTGGCTAACCACACGAACCACACCACACGAATGTAAATAAGTAATGTTACAACCTGAACAACATGTTATAACCTAAATAATCCGGTTTCAATATAAAAACATTATTTATTTACATTTTATATAACAATTAATCAAGTGTCATATCACGTTTACAAAATAATAGAGAAAATATTTTAAATGTCATCAAAAAAAATATGCTGACACATGTATAATAAGTAACAGAACTTGTGTATAATTTGTTTGTTCTGTATTTGAGGACCGACAAACACACAGCAGTTGTCACTCGGCGTCTCGATTGGAGTAAGTAATTGTTATGTAAGTTGCAGGAGTAAAGAAATTTCGAAAATTTTAACTGTCTTCCTATGGCGGTACAATAGTATGATTTCTTGTTTGGTGAACCCCTTTTATTTTTAATCTTGGATATTATAACTGCCATAGGAATACACACTGGGTAAATAGGTATCCGCCTTTAACCTTTAGCTACGGAAAACCCTAAAACGACATAAAACATTATAAATATATATTTTCGCATTCATTCTCCTTACAAAATTATATTTTTACCTCTGCAAACGTTTAATTTCATCTAAAGAAAATGATTCTGATATACTTATCTTATTAGTAACTTCGAATATCTTGTATCTATTAACTTTTTTATATCCGACTTTGAAAGAAACCATTTTTACACTTTAAGTCTCATAGGTTATCCATAAAATGCATATTCACTATTCAGTTTACACACAAAAAACCTGCTTGTAATAAACGTCTAATAAGAGGTGCATGTGTCTTCGATCGATATTGATTTATCTACTAATGGTAATGCAATATACTCATAGTTTAAATTAAACTACTTTCTAAGCACAAATGAGTGAACAAGTATGTAAGTAAGTACAATAAAACATTTAAGTCTCGTGTAAAAGTCGCTATTTATTTGCTACGTACCTAATATTTCCACACTTCTTGCTAAATTAGTTTTCTAATACTTCTATACTGTCAAATATTAATTCGATAAATAAAATTATATAATAGCATATACTACTAACATTTATTTTAAATCGGTCTTCATATCACAGTAAATTTAATTACATGGAATAAATAATTTAACAGAAAATCAAACGATATTAAAAAAATCTTCGGAATACATAATTATCGACGTCTCGAAAATCAAATTACATATAAATAATAACCAAAAATATAGAGAAGGTTTGCCATTTTTAACTACCTCTGCTATCTTTACACCAATCCGCTTTAGCATCTCATGTCCAATAATGGACATAAAACTGGCTGCAACCAACCGCTAGGTTACTTTGTAAACGAAGACTTTTAATTTATAATTACAATAGCTTTAAAGCCTTTGAGTTGCATCCAGCCACCACAAGGCTATTATGTAAATGAAGGCTATATTTGATAAGAAAACCTTTTAAAGCTTATGCAAAAGGGAACGTTAGAACGAATAAGTCTAATTTGCAAAAGAAGACATTTTTATATTACAATTATGAAAATGTTGTTATTAGGTCAATTTAATAAGGACGTACCTAGCGAGCGTAGCACGTAAAATCTCGGCTAAAATGTATCTGGGTCAAACAAGAACCAGTTTTAAACATAAAGTAATATTGAAAGTAGTAAAAATAAACTTTACCTAGTATACAATTTGAATAACTTGAAAGGTAGTGCCAGCATGGTTAGAACGGTGCGGTACTACTTCTAACATGAGCATACTTTTCGGTGGAATGGTGTAATCTCCGGTTAGCACGTGTACATATGAGAGAATCAAGAGTAGCATTGGTTTCTGGCAGAACCACTGTTCCGTATAAAGTAGGACATACGTCCATGGACGTCAAAGTCCACTTACCATCAAGTGGACTGCAAGCTCGTTGGCCACTCCAGTATTATAAAAAGTTATACATGTGATTTGCATATCTATAATCATATCTCTTGCTTCTTCCGAACCATCAAGATAAAAGTTTAGACTTTACCATATAACCTAAATTAAAAATACACAAAGCGAAGATCGAAATTTGACAATTTGTGCCTAAAATTGTTCTCAAAAATTGGACAGATTGATCAGACGATGTATACCTAATTTCCGACATATCAAAAATTGTGATAACTTAGCTCTATGACGTTTAATCACTAAAATGTTAAAGTGTTGAAGAATAAGTATATATCGTCAAGAGAACTATTAAAACACAAAAAATACCTAATCACCTACGTACAAATATAGAATCTGCATGATGGATTTTAGCCTCAAAAAGGCTGCCTGCCAATATTGGTGAGAACAAACGGACGTATTTCACATGCCATTCTTTGATTGTACTAATGGAAAAGGCAGGTGCACTCGGCTTACACATGTTTACAGAACGTCAAACAACACAGAAACACCCCGCTGTACAACGAAATGCCCGCCGGCACAGGATTACAGGTGCCGAACAGACCTTTCAAAATATGTACATTCCACAGAGCTTCAAAAATATTTCGCTATTTCATACTATTTTAGATTCAAAGGCATACATTCAACAGAGCATTCATATCGTACATTTTTTTCAGTACGTGTTTTATAGCGAGGAAGTTTAACTGTGTACACTAAAGCATACAAGATTCAAACTTAACGTTACTCTCCTAAAATGTTCTTAACTAAGTTTACGAGAGAGCAGTTTCAAACACTGAGCGAGCTTATCTAGAGCTGACGTCAGCTATCACAAGGGTGCTAGGTGCATTCAGAACTTTGGTAAGGTTGCCAAACTAGTTTTGGCACTACATTGTTTTTTCTTCACTTAAAGGCTCCTTCTCACTAGCGTTTCTCCAAAGTACGCGTTCGACAGATGTATGCTGACAGATGGACTTCACATAAACATCACATGAACTTTACCGCTAGATGCAAATTTATTAAATAAATAAATATTCTTTAATAAATAGAATAGCGGAGGCCTTAAGTGAACTCCACCACGGTGTCAGATGTATTCAAGCAGTTAATTAAGTATGCCTCCGACACCTATCTAAACCCACAACTTGACATTGCTAAACCTTGTAGATCAGTTACAATCTATACAGGATAACCCGATATTTACGAAAACATATTGCTGATTGTAACAGCCGGCTACTGTTTGATCACAAAATACTATAATTAGATTATTGGTTAGTAATAAATCAAATGCGTCGTATCAGTCAATATAATCGACTAGATTTGTTTAGAAACAGATCTGCAATACAACGCTCGACCGTGACATATTTAAATGACCGCACTATGTGTTTTATTGTACGTTACGATAATCGTTCCGATTTTTGTATAATGTTGTACACATCATAAACACTGCTGTAGTGGAATCATTTAGAATTTATTTAGTTTTATATGTTATTTATTTATTATTGTTTTATATATAGTGTACCTTAGTAATCGTTTGAACTGACTTTACTTGTCCGTTTCCAAACAAAGAGGAAACCAATTTACGCAGCCATTTACATATGGTCAATGAAAGGGTAAAGTAAAATAAGTTGACTCGAATTTAATATTTTGGCGCACAATAATTGTATGAAGAAAACGTTGTTGATTTTCATATTATTAACCCTTCGCTGTCTGTCACAGGGTTCTTTCTCTTGAACCGTAATATTTAAAACACTATTTATTTTTACAGTGCGTGTGACTATCGCCGCTACAACAACGAGTAGAAGAAATAGAAAGTTAAACACCACACCAAAAACTGGTATTTTGGACGTATTTCGATATATCTACTGAATTATAATTTTTACAATGCAAGTATTTTTGTAGCTGCTATGATAACAAAAACACTAAAAATATATTAAGGTGACACGAAACTCTCAGAGTGATTTTTTTGCCATGTGTAAAACAAGCTGGTTGTCCTCACTTTATTTTATACAAAGTTTTTTTGGATAAACGTAAATTGACAAAGTTTTCCTTGATAGCTTTTATGCAAAAGTCTCTGAATTTAATAAGCTATTTTAATTTTCCATCCTTGCACAAAAGCTCACCTCATTTTTTCTTTCACTAAAGTCATTATTTCACTCGAGGTCATCTTTCCTCAGTAATCGACATGAAGTAATTAAATATTTCATAAGATGAAAAGTTCACGATGCTCAACTGCAGTGGCCCCTTATATTTTAGAAGGCTATTGGAAATAAAAAATGTATAGACTAATTCATAAAAAATAATCAATAGAGTGAACACAACATGCCTTGGTGTGCAACAAATGGTAGTTTTTTTAAAATGAAATTGGACTCTGAATTCGTCAAATTTTGAATAGGCCCGTGAATTTTAATCAATAAAATATCAACAAATATTTAAATCAACGTTATTTCGAAAACATGCCGGCATTTAACTACATCCGGAGCAAACGTAATAAATGCATCGGTTTGCATTTCTATTTGTTGATAATAAATCTACGCGAGTACTGATATATGACAAAAAAATCTATATCAAGATAGTTATAAATTACCACAAAATCCTATAAACGTTTTATATATCTAACATGCTTTTTTTAAATCCAATATTCAATTAATTATTAAGTGCTGGTACTCAGCATCTAGAATCTAGAGGAACGACGCGGAGTTTTAGTCAGTAAAAGTCGACATCCTCTTTTTACTTCACCGCGCGGGAGGCGATCCATGACGGCTTTTTCCGCGATTAAAAAGGCAGGTCCATTTCATTTTTAAAGTCGAATTAATCGGAGTTCCTGTTTGTAATCAAACATAATTATTTCAATTTTCTTAAGTTTAACTTGTTTAATTGTTGCATCATTAAGAGCGGAATAGAGCAGCGTGAAGACGGCTTAAGTATGCTAGTTGTAAAAAAAAAACAATATTTTGTACTCTGAATATAACTCACCCGTTCCTGTTGTAGAAAACAGTGCATTGCCTGCGTGACGTCAGCTGCATGTACTGAATTGTGGTAAGGATTGGTGCTGTGGTACCCCTCCTCGATAATGCTGAACAGCTTCCACACTCTCTCTGCGTCTAACTTGAAGTGTTTGATCAATCCATACATGTGGAAGAGGTGCACGCATAGTACTGGGAGGCATCGGCCAGCTGCAAAAGAAAAAATCCGTTACAGTCTATTTCTAGCTCGATCATAAGTATAATTGGAGCATGTATTATTTTAAATACAACCATTAAGTATATTGCGAATGATCGTTAAACAATTATGTAACAAAACCTTATCATTATGATAACGTTAAAAAATTAATTCAAGACCTTCTCAACATAGGATGTAACTATTAGTTTTCTCGTTAGCTGTAGTAAAGATATACGAATATTAACTAAAATAAAAATATATTCTGATAGAGTTTAGTATGATCTATACGGCAAATAAGGTAATCTACTATTTACAGGACATCCTGCATATATGAATATATATATACACACCATATAAAGTATAAAAACTAACGTAAAGGCAAGTTGAATGTATGCTATCTGAAATCCTAACATTACTTGAATCCAAAAGCTTAGTTTCAACTTCGTAGCGCAGCGCGTAGCATTATTAGTATTGCGTAGCATGCATTGCGCAATGCTAACACTTTCTACAGAATACGTGGCGTAGCTATTCGCGTAGAACGCGATTTGACCATTATTTTTGTATATACAAATATGGGCTGTTAAGGTCCTTGTACGTGGCAGATTAACTCCAATTAGAGGAGGATGGATCAGAGCAGAAATACCTCGTGTCGGAGTAAATTACGTTTTAACATATAACAACCACTTAGAACACGTGGTTTTCATAACTTTATTGATGATATTTAGACCTAGTCGTTTGGATCGTTATCCCGTTACATGGTCACGACACTGTAGTTTCAAAAACCGAATCAAAATATTGGCAATAAAGAAATAGAAATCGCGTATCATTATATACATATAATCAAAAGGTCTTCATTCTGAGATATATTACTCTAAAAGCGTATAAATAATATTTTGTAATAATATACTTATATCACTGACATATGGAGCGCATGTTTATCGAGGACATTAGGTAGTTGTTGCCTTTGTATTACAAGTTAGACTGGAAAACTTTTAAAAATTAGAGAGAGGGCTTTTTTAAATTTAAATGTCATAATATTTAAATAGAAAACGCAAAAAGCAGATATTTTTGTTCAATAAAGATTCAAGTGATTCGTATTGAGTTTATCACTAAAAATTCTTATTCAGACAACGCCTACGTTACCAGCGTTGTCAAGGGTGGTATGAAATTTCCATACTGTACTGTATTTAAAGGCAGTGTTTACTTGCAAAATATTGTATTGTAGCATTAATGTCAGACAAATGCCTCGCAGGCATGTTTACTTTAGTTATGCGAAACGCTAACGCATTAAACGCTATGTACAACATTATTTTTTAAATCGTCACTACTACATATTTATGCTATCAGATCCGATTTTCTATTACTTACATTCAAATATTATATAGATTTTATATCGTACAAAAATAACATGACAATTGTCCTTATTTAGCGAAAATATATATACTCTAAATAATTACGACCATATAAAATATTTGCCCCTGTCACGGCTGAAAAATTTCGCAGGTTCGATAGAAAAGGGTTGAGCGTGGCCTTGGATGTCCGCGTTAAGGGAGGCGGATCGCCGTAACGTGTCTAAAATAAGATGAACCTCTCCACAAGAGTCAATATATCGATCAGATGAGAACGTTTGCGCAAACTTTATATTTTATACGATAATTCTGTATCTAACAGAAACCTCTTAGCAATCCAATTTACGTGCGATGCAAAAGCATTATTATTTTTATTATTAAGTTTCTATTCGATAACAGTGAAAGGCAAATAGAACAAGTGGCGCATCTGCAGTAGCGCCGCGATTGCGACCGATCTGAAGTACGATTTAAACTGGTTTATTTTAAGTGTGTTCCTAACGAGTTTAATCGTATATAATATTAGTTTAATTAAAAATAAAATGAAAGTAAACCTAAACCAGCTTGTATCCTTTGCACATTTTTTCAGATACAAGCCGGTCGACTTAGTTAGATGATCAAATATATATTAAGGTCGAAAACGCCTGCGGAGAAAATAAAAATGTAAGACGCGCTCCTTTCGTGATCCTTGTAGGAAACGAACTCAAGTATCGGAATGAGAGGTGGGCGAGAGCAGGTGGCACCCTTACCCGGGAGGGTGGAACGTCTCGTATAGGCCGCCTGGATTTATTATCAAGCCCTGTTAGTACGCGCCAATGACGTTCATTATGTTAATTAGACTGGCGGAATCACGAGGGATTTCGGAGGGTTCATGTGTCGCGTAAATTTGATCACTTTGAATCATTTTTCCATCTAAAACACGAAATACAAATTATGTATGTATACTGAACATAAAAACCAGTACAGATATATTTGTTTACACGTATTTATGTATATAAATATGATGTAAATAGATAGTAGGCATGTGTGAGAAAATGATAACAAAAGCTGAAAAAGAAGAAGAAAAAGGGACTTTTTCGTGGAAATATTATGCGTGATATTAAAAATTCTAGAATGGAAATATGACATCGAATGACGTAAAATTGATAAAAACGAACAAAACACGATATCTGCATATTTTCTGATCGCCGTTGGATTTATTTATAGGTTTTCAATTATTCACCCTTCATTGTATATGTTTGCATAAATTCTCTTAATTGTAGCTATTCTCCAGGTTCTCTTGTTGGCGAAACCATTAGCGAAAATCAATACGTGTTCTTTTTTGTGTGAATTATATTTTGAATTTTTTCAATAATATAATAATACTAAATAACTGTAAATTCAATAGTTGATACAGGCCGTACAAGACGAAGGTTTCCAGATACAATCTATTATATAGATCAAAAACCACATATGTACGTGCGAATGTTCCATTAATGGATATTAATTTGAATGAGAGAAGATTCCTAATACATATTTTTTAAAGTTAAAGTAACATTGGTTGTAACATCTGCCGTGAAAGACGCCATGTATCTCGTACAGTACAGTGGATACAATGTGTCTTGCAGAGGTATTCGATTTCTAGGCTTTGATTACTAAATAAACATTAAGGAAATGTTTTAGCTAAATGTAAGTCTAGACGTTTATCATTTTGTTTTGAAATACTCATATCATACGAAAATTAACTAAATTAATTTGTATTTAATTCAAACGGAGCTACGAGTAACGTAATTTGTATCAAAACCCAAAGTTTCGATAGAAATATTAAAAGCCGCATTCACGCCTTAAAACTTGAGTGGGACAGAAAACACATCTATCTATTATTGATTACAAAATATTGCAGAACAGCTAAACCAAACGTGGCATTGCTATTGAATTATTAAGAAACCGAGTACGAATAAATATTAGATGTTTCCTCGGGAATTTCGACAGCTGGATCTAAAGTACAACAATCAAATATGAACGACCCATAGTGCATTTGTGTTGGTTCTTCATTGCCTACGGTAAACGAAAATACGACAACGTAAATTTTATTGTTTAGTTATACTAACCAGTTTGAATTACGAATAATTATTTTATGTATTTAGGTTTTATACCTATTTCTCTTATTTCTCCAACCCTAAAAAATTTGGTGTTAGAGTTTATTACGCGAAAAGACATACGTATCAGGACTTACATACTCGTTAACTCATCACTCAATAACTTATTCTCATACACAATCGGTATTGAAATATGCATTTATTTTTTACATAATAAGGTACTGGTAACACGGGCTGTACCCATCAAGTGCCACAAGGTTCCATCCCAAGCACATGAATGACACAAAAGTGTAGAAAAATTTCTGGACAATTCATTTACATAATACTTATTTTTGCAGTAAATGGATACTTACACCCCTAATATAGTGTATGGCGTCAAAGGTGAGTAGAAATTATCGTTAATGAGTTATAATTCATACGTAATTACATTCTGAAACAAACGCTCACTTGACCGTATTCTGACAAGTAATGTCTCAAGCGAGCTCGTGGAATAGACAGTTGCATTATCTGCCGCCCCAGGCTCGGCATTTGCGGTCGACGGGTTATGTACATTAGAATATTTCGTTAAACTGTATTATTATGTACACACTAGCTGATCAGGCGTGACAAAATTCGAAAACAAAATTTGAACACCACCTTTTTGACAGACGTAGGAACAGTTTTTACGTGAAAATTAAATTGTAGTTTTGACTATATTCCTTGCTTTATTTTATGTTTATTCACCTTTTAAACCTTCAATGGATTTCCACAATTAATTCCAAAACTAAGATTAGCACAATCGGTCCAGCCATTCTCGAGTTTTAGCGAGAGTAACGAACAGCAATTGAGTTTTATATATAAAGATTATACACATAATACACTGGAGTGTCAATAGAAAGGTCTTCAAAAATGACATTGAGATTTCTAAAACCATTTATTCTCAATGTTGATTGTTTAAGACATAAGCCCTTTCAAAGGGGTAAAATATGTGTCCCCTACTTTTAAAATAAGAAAGTGAAAAATCTGGCTAAAACGCTTGTTGTAGATGTCAAGGAAAACTTTCAACGAAAATTAGTTCGAACAAGATACGGCTGACAGTTTTGAGATATAGCACTTTTTCAAAAACCAAATAACATAACTACGTATTTCATATAAACATTATGAAACACATAGTTATGTTGGTAGTTGGAAAACTGTTCTTGGAAAACTTTATTTATTATTTTTACAATTTTGTGGGGAATGGTAAAATTTTTGTAAACATATGTTTTATATTTTGATAAATATATTTTGTTTTGTCTGCTGCTATTTAATGATAATGCTACGGAACCTTTCGCCTGCGAGTCCGACTCGCACTTGGCCGGTTTTTTTCTATTACAATATATTGGTGTTAACGCCATTTGTGTTATATTCAACCATCTATTTGTAATTCTCCGTTCTCGATCTTGCGGGAACTTTCTATAAAAAGAAAGTAAATAAAATAAATAAAAAGCAATAAATTTCTTACTCTGAGGTCCCAGGATATAAATTTCAAGCACGCACTTTCTCGCAGCTATTTGCGTAATAAAAATTAATTAGAACTGACACTAACTTTAATTGACAAGAAAAACATCCGTACTCTCCATAAATTTCTTAAAGGTATGTAAAGTCTACCAGGACTAGGACAAAATGATGAACAATGGAATAAAAACTTTGCATTAGGGAGTGGCGTAAAAACATCAAGGATTAGAGATGACAATATATATGGAAAACTTTGTATTCAGGTAATACCGTATTACCGCAAAAGTTTACGCCAACACCGTATTAAAGAAATCGAGGTAGCAGTATGATATTAGATTAATACATTATGTCAAGAGATGACAACACGAAGACACCGAGCGAAGCTTGTTCGCCCAGGTATCTACTACGATATAATTAATGCACATTGTTTAGTAAATGAGCACCGAACTAGTATACACAGTAAGCCTTTGTGTATATGCAAGCTAATAACGTATCCGTGAGATGAAACCACCTATTTAGTGATAAACCGTGTGTAATTAATTACCTTGCATTTTTCCGTACACAGCTACTACAAGCTAATTATGTATTACAAAACAACACGTTCCAAACGATGATTTGATGACTTGGTCGGATGTTTCAAGTAATTAATTACTGATTAATTAGTTGATTTTACAAAATTATTATTCATCGCACAGGCTCTAAAACACACACCATATAGGAACTTTGAACATTAATTCAAACACCATCAAAACTCAAATATGTCATTAAAAGAACGCATGCACTTGTAATTACTTACAAGTCGAATAAACCGTTTATTTGTCCCGATTTGCCTTGATTCCTAAAATTAAATTTGTATTTTTTGGGAAATGGTATTAGATCACCAATAAAATTATTGCAATTATTAATACGCAATACGTCTGAAATCTAACACCACAGCATCTTTTATATAAGTCCTGTTATCTGGCACGGTCATCGATACCGCCACGCCCTTGTATTTCGAGCTAGACCCACGTGCCGCCCGCCCGACCCCGTCTAGACTTACCGCACCCACAACGCCATGTGTAAGATGTATGACTGAGATGCACAGACGTTCAAAGGCTTTATTAAGAATGAAATGAGATTTAAAATTAGAGAACATTACGTTATATCACGACATTATATTTTTATGACTGCATTGACGCGCTTATAAATCAAATAGTTGTACTTTATTATTGCACGCAATAAATCAATGTTTCATATAATACATTTAAAATACACTGTATGGTGTATTTATATATATCTAAAATAATAATTTTCCTGAGTAGTTACCAATATACTACAGTCATCAACACGCACATCTAAGCGCGGTGACTTTGACAGAAGCGTCTAATTTTTATACGCTGATTGATGATCTAAATGAATACAATCAGGCAAGATCATTGGCTTACTTAGTATACTAATAATCAGTATACACGTATCATCGCTTAACAAAGTCTCAATTTACTGGTTTATTTAATTACAGTGTAACAAGTAACCAGGTACGTATGTGCAACATAAAAGAAAATAAAAGGCATGGGATAAGAATGAGAATTCTTTTTGTTTTTAGGTCAAAACATTTTCTTTATAAGAATCTAATACAAAATATGTTTGTTTTAGAAAAATATAAAATTGTCTAAAAAAATATCGATACAAAAGTTACAGATTTTTTTATTACCTACCACTTTTTATTTAACTATAGAAGGTCTAGTTGTGCTGAAAATAGTGAAAACGATTTTCCTCCCCCTGAAAGGTCATCCAATTTCACCGTTGTAGGTCAAATCAACTTTAATTTCTTTTTTCGTGTCATCGTTCCTTGCGCTATATTTTCGTTCCTTTCCAAAACATTCCATGCAATTGTTATTATTTTATAATTTTTCGACTCTCTAAAACATATTTGCACGAGCCCTTCAAGCTTAGTACGAATCTATTTTACCGTGATGTAAAATAGAGAAAGGCATGAGAAACAAACAAAATGCGAGAGGGAGAAATAGAAAAACGATATTTCCAAAATGTACTAGGGTATTGTAATCAATTATAACATATAATACCACATAATACCAGTAACAATAATTGTGAAATATTGGCGAAATTTTAAGGTAAACCTTTAAGATAAAAGCTTGTAAAAAGTATAACGACCATACTATTACGAGTTCACTTAAACACGTGTAAAGTACTACGCCGGCAGCAATTAAGGCATGAAAGCATTAACGCGAATTATTGTCAAGTGGCACGTCTGTTAAAGAACAGACGTGTGATAAAGATCAGGGCCGATCGGTCATCATTCCACACAAGTTCGTTAACAATCGTGTTACTAGACTCGCATCTAGACCGTCGTTATCCCCACGTTTCTACCATTTCAAATGTAAATTGCACAGAACATAAGTAGCCATTGTCTGTTTATAGAACAACACAATGCAAGCAATTGGCGAACGGAGATTTTAGCATCACAATGACTAACTGCCACAGTTTTACTGTTCGTCGCAAATAGGCGTAACAACGGACATAAGTACGTCTTACGTTATGTCATGTTGGACCTTACAAAATCGTACGCTAAATATATTTCACACGTAAACCTTGGTGCCGATGTGTGAGTGCATGCTTATGTTTCAACATCAGTGAGTATGCGGCAAGAGAGGAAAAGATTGCATAAAGATTACTATTACCCTACGATGTCGCATGGGACATATAAGGTCTGCTCGTCTGAATCCTATATATACCATTATGATCATCAACACTTATTAATTTGAAACTAAACTTATATATAAGTGTAACCGTATATAATCGTAAGTTATTACTGTAATCATATACAACCAAATAACATTTATCAAAGGGGAATTTAAAATGTGTTTTAAATGATACATAAAGTGGTAGTAAATTACTACATCATATATTTCAATTTCTTAAAACCGAAGTGCCCTAAAACGACTTATACTCAGCTGTAAATTGTTAACAGATTCGTATTGTATGTAGCAATACAACAAATTTTGATCATTGTTTTTATTTATTTTTCATCCTCAAGGTTTATCCACCTGTTCCAAGGTACAGTCAAGTTTTGAGAAAAGCTATTTTATCTTTACTTGTAGTCAATACGACAAATACCTAATCAACAGCGTCAAATTTCACATGTAAGTACCGACAGAAAAATAGGTACATTAAGTGACAGGTAAAACATTTGAACTTTGGCGAGACGAAAACAATTGTTGTCCATTTTCCGCCGCTGACAGGGTCAACTAGTGTTTTCCTTTTACGTCAATGGCGTGGTATTGTAATGGACATATTAAGTTAAAACAGTCTTTTACTTCATATTAAACATTTGTTACGATTTTAATAAGGCGAAAAGAAATAGATGGAAACCAAAGTCAGGACATTGAAAATAAAAATTATGGATAGTAATGTATGTACCCTCATCGTAATAGATAATTATCACTAACACTTCTCATATTGTTTCAATATAGCATAATATCGTGACCCGTCGCACGGGTCCCCCCACTCACGTGCGCTACACTCATGCATTACATTATTTTGTAAGTAGCGAAAAGACTGCAGCGAATTAACTTACACTTGCGGACGGGACATACCTCCGGGCATATACACGCGTGACAGGAAAATCGCCCTGAGACAAATGACGAGATTACCTTACTTACTACAATATTTATATGAATATATGAAGCTAATTCCTAGTTTTATAACATACAAATTTAATAATTTAATATATCGTATAACTTGTACTTGGTATTTTATTTACCAATAAGAGCTATGAAAGTCGCAATCAATTACGAGAGACTGTATTCAGTTGTAACTTCATTAGCAAGGCATGAACAGTCAATTAGTTACATATACATTCAAAACTCCGCTTGAGTTCGAAGTATTCACCTATTTTTAATGAAACTTGCTTTTTACGAGATATAACAAACTAAAAATCATTAGTGACAATCATGTAATATTCATAAAAATTTCAAGTACTTTGAAATGTGCAAGTATGAACACATTAATGTTTGATGAAGTTTTACAATTACAAACATTAAAGCGTTTAATAAACAACTCTCTACATGGGTAAACGGAAAAACATGTATAAACATCATTACTTTATCTAATATATCTCGACCTGTAACAAGTCAGTTCAGCTGCGTCACAAGTATGCATTGAAGTCAATATAATTAGCTCACGAGCTCAGGAGTTCAGCGTTCAAGGCACATAAAGAAGGTCGCTACAGTATTTTACTGTCACTTATTAAAGAAATACTAATTCTACTGCATTAGCTTGAAATGTTTAATTTATTTTTCATAGACTTTACTATTCAGGAGTTATTAGATCAAAATTGATGACTGCTAAAACAGATAACGAATAAAATTATTAATAATTTTTAACAGGAATGTTAAATGTATCGTTACATTTAAAACCCACGTAACACAGTGACAAGTATATCAATATACAATACAGAACGTTCCACAAATATGGTTAATAATTATGACACATTTCAGCCTAATAAAACCTTTTTCAGTTTACTATTTTGTATAAGTCCTTTTAAAAATTATTTCGAAAACAGTTCACAGACATTTCAATGTAAGAAAGAAATCTGAAAGAAAATTTAAAACCAGTTTTTTTAAATTTGTAATGGCCACTAATAAATATTTAAATGTTTAAAATAATGTACTTAAAATGTGTACGAGCTACCACTAAAGATAAATATTAAAACAACTAGTATTTTTTTATTGGCATCTATTACACTTTGGGCAACTTTAACATACGTTCCGGTTAATAACGGAACACGTAAATTAAAAGTATATAATAACCTTACCGGTGTTACAACCATAAGAATCGGGGATCGATTTCAGAGCAAGTATTTCTAAGCGTCAACATTGTTTTTGGGATAGATTTTGTTCGCTCAATCTACTTCTTGTACTTATCGTAATGAATACCTACGGGACGACTCTCTGTCAAGTGGCAAATCAATCAGCGACGCCACACGATTAGTGAGCGCGTCGTCGTTTTTATTTCAAGCAAGCATTATTTGTAAATACTATATTTCTATTTGACGACCCGCGTGACAGAGCGTTCGCTATATTGGTGTGACACGCAGTGGGTTCTGGATTCAATTCCCGGCCAGACAGAATTCTGGGTCTGGGTGTGTGTGTATTCGTCTTTGTGTATGTCCATGATATCCACGACCCAGGGAATGCTAGGGTAGGGTTGTGAATATAAAAAGCATCTATTCTTGTTAAAACAGATATCATAGCTGCTGTTGTTTTAATGTAAATATAAACAAATTTTAAGTTAAACGCTCTGTAAGCTATTTATTTATTTTACGTAAAGAACTTTCTTGTGTAAGTCCGCGCGAGAGAGCGCTTGTATTTAGCCGTTTTTTTTCTTTTTTAATGTCTGTTCTCCACCACAACCTAGTAGACGAAAAATAATTTTATACCTTATACTCTCCACAACCATCAAATACAATAAAGTGAATTGGGATAATTTTAATCAGTGTCCGCGTTAATCAGAGAAAGACGGTAACTCATATTTCGTCCTTTTTGCAATCTTACACTTCTTATCTACTCTTACTCTTACACTTCTTATCAACTCACTAATACGTCTGTTATGTAAATAGTAATAATATAGTTATAGTTACATTTACAGAAACATCTATTTGAGCGTTCGTTTTAAACAGATCGCAGTCGTATTACAGTTAACTTGGAGTTGTTTGCAATGTAAACACTTCATAGGATAACGTTTAAAATTATTTAGTCAGCGTAGATGAGTTTTGGCCAGAGCCAGCAGTCAAAGCTCCATTAGAATACAATTGTATAATAAACCGAACCGAATCAGATAACTACTTTCGTATTCCTATTACTAACACAATTAATTCGGACAGTTTGCAACAAATTAATTATTCGTCCGAGTGTTTAGTACGAACCTTCTCTCGTAATTTGATGTAGCCAATATTGATTCCAATCTGTGACAAAAGAGTCTATTGGAAATTAATAAAACGCTTGAAAACTTTCGCTAAATTTAACAATGGTTATCTAGTCGTAATAGTACGATCTAGAACAAGTTTAGATACTGGATGCAGAAATTTAATTGATGATTTTCCTTTTCTGTCTTCTTTGGGTGTTATTTGTCTTATGGGTCCATAGCATGCACAACTGTTAGGAGCTTTCCATGTACTAGATACATGTAAGCATTATGATTCCACTCACAGTCCTATACACGTCGATAAAAGGCGATCTATCGTGGACGAAAACATGGTTTGCCGTACACCAGTATCTCAAACTTGCAATACAAGAAAGGTGTCGATACTCTACATCAAAAACAACAAAGCAACAATTAACTAGCAGACAATATCGCCAGCACTAAAAGACAACTGTGTTGGAAATCCACTCGTTGCTCCTTTGTGTAAAATGCATTCTATTGTTGATACAGTTTAAACGGTTACGTTTGATGTTGTTCGCGAGCGTGGTAAATGTGTTCTATTGTGTTACAGGTTAGACTATATATAATATAGATACAAACAACAAAAACCGAATGAACAAATTACATACATGTATAAATTGTATGTATACAAACCTATTGGTCATACAATTTGCATCTTGTAATTACTCTATTTGTGACTTAAATAATTACGCAAGATTAAAAGCTGAATAATTATTAGCCTGCACCTTATCTTTACGCTATCATAGGACATCATTTCAAATTTATTCCACGTACAAAACCAAGTTGAAATTAGTTTTTATATAAAAATGATATACCTACTTA
>DWRA01000054.1:0-41645 GCA_018250295.1 Spathilepia clonius
AACACTGCTGTTATTAGGCAGAAATAAGTGTTGCGGTGGTGCCGCCGGTGTCGATCTACAAAAGGTTCTACCACTTTTTCTTCTTTAATATACATAAATCATAGGGTAGTGGTCTAGTTGTGTATGATATTGGTGTTATAGAGGATTTAATTCTATAATGTTCTCTCTGTTCACATTTAATACATTTATTCAATTTCCTCCAGACAACCGTAATCTGTGAACACTTGAATCATTTATGCTTAGTTTCAATATTTGTATGAAATATCCATCAGCATTGAAAATGACATACGCGTATATAACATGCCTTTGATCCCTCGTTACGAGGGTAGGTGGTAACGTTGGTAATAAAGACGCTATGGCCGGGCGAGGGCGCGTCCCGTAGCGCCACCTAAGCCACCCTGCCCGTGGCCGTGACCGAATTCGCACGCCAACCCACTTTTGTAAGACTTTGAGAAACGTGTTACTTTCAATAATAAATTGAATATTATTTATCGTTGACTGTGTCTTATCTTGTGTCATATACAAATTAGTTTATGAGAACTTCCGTGACGTAAACATAGAAATAGCTTATCCGCGCATGATTTTTACCGTATTTCGCGTGTGCTTTAGTTTCCAGATTTCACGCAGGAATCCTAGATTCCAAAATAAATTTAATTTTCGTCGGAATTGGTTTCCTGATAAGATATAAAATTTCGTTCAAAAATATTTATTTTATGTTTCTGTAATTTTAATTGTATTGTATAAAGTTCATAAGTATTAAAATAAAATTGTAAATAGACATGGATCCGTTGGACCGTGCGAACATACAAACATATTAAAACCTGATTTTGGAATTTGTTGCTGTGGCTCGTAATACCTCTCAACTTTGTTCTTATTTTTGGGCTTGTATGTATATTAGATCAAGGTACTTAAATGTACGATTAATTAGTGTGTTATACAACCTAGTGGTAAGTCCACAAATTGCTGTGATGTAATGTTATGTATGACTTCAAGTTACGCTTAATTTTTAAATCTTAAGCAACCTCTAATAGATAAATAGGACAAAAGACCAATAACAAATTGATCGTACTTTGCTCAATTCCGTTGACCTGTCGTGAAAAAATCCGATTAATAAACCACAGACGTTGATTTACCGGCGTATCGTGAACTTAACGAAATTACCATCTAACCTTGAGCATAAATTGGTAAACAAAGCTTTCGCGATATTTCGATTGCCTCCTTAGCATTTCTACAAAAAGGTTTCTGAAATAGGTCATAGGCACATAGCGAATGAAAAAAATCACGTTTCACAGCATCCCATCAATCTTTTTAAACATAAACAAGAGTTACAAATCGCAACTTTAAAATTGGGAACTCGTAAAATTTATTCGAGTGAATAACTACCATCCAACATTTTAGTAGCGTCATTTCGATGGAAATTGAGACATTCCTAGGCCGAAAGTATTACAAATGAGACACTGATACGATTCTGGTAACAAAAAAAAACAGGGAATTTTTGGGCGGGCGCGGGGCGGCTTTCCCGGCAAGTGGAAAATGGCGTCGCCGGCACTCAACGTGCAACCGGCGAAGCGGTCGCACGCCGACCGGGACCTAACGTAACGCGAACTTAGACGATTGTCGTAACTCGTAACACATTACAAACTCAACAAACCTTACGCTGTTGTACGCAACGGCGGTTAAACACACGCGTTTGTGGTATTCAACTGTTTGGCTTAATACGATATAGATGGAAAATTAAAAACACTTTTATAAGGGTTTAAGTGGTATTTGTTTGAGTAAGAATGACTCTGGACAGGGGTGAAAGTTTTAGTGCTAAGATCCAGCCGGCGGCGTCCGTATCGTGCCTGTCGCAGTGCCAAAACATTTTCGGGAAGAGGCTCAAGCGCTGGGGTTCCACCGGATCGTGGGTGAGTCGCTGATCATCCTTCTATAGTTCCCTTCGCCGTAAATCTTCGGATAATATGGTAAATTATTATATTTTGATGAACTAAGGATATCCTATGTGCCGCCAGTGAGATGCATCATTCTTTGAACATTAGTTTTGTGTGTATATTTTAACTACGTACAGACTATTTTACTTGATAGTAACCTTATAGTAATAATAAGATCAGTACTATCAGTAAAATAGCTATCAAGGTATGTTAAGTTCTGAAGTTCTGTTCTTATTAAAGTACTAGAACTTTGCTTATTCATATATTATAAATAACTTCAATCAATTTTCAATTGTAACATAAAGTATGTAACAGTATTAACACTTGTCACGCTATCTTTTATTTCATAACAGAATTATCTAATCGCTCATTCAAAGCTTGGACTGAAAACACAACGATCGTACAACTCAATGTTTACGTTCATAAATTGAACGAATCAGACTTAGCATAAAAAATTTGATAGCATTAAGAAAATTCGCATTTCGCTATGCGATCCCATTATTTCGTGACAATTTGCAATGAGCTCATAAAAATAGATTTATACGACAGAATGGAACAAACGACGATGCTAATTTACTAAGAATACCGGCTATAAATATAAAATCAAACAGATAAACGCGTACTCCGGCTTATATTATTTATTTTACGAGATACTCTCCGAGTTTAAATTATGCTCGCCGTCCACTCGATACGCGTTATGCTGGGAATGAAATTTGCAATTTTTCTAGCCGGTAAAACTAGTAGTTTCTGTTCAACCTGTCTTGCTATAACGTATCTGTATGTTGATGGGATTATTTTTAATCTCGATTCGGTCTTTAATATCTGTAGATTTCTTTCTATTTATGTATACTTAAAAACAATACTCAATTCAACAATAAAATATTTTATGAAACATATTTCACTTATTCCATGTCTACTTCTTCATTTAACTTATTATTTTTATTACAATCAGTTTTATAGTGCTATAGTTCTATCGTGTAAAATCTAGTTTTACTTGTATCTCAAGCTTTATAGATTCAATTGTGAACCATAAAAGGGCAGTCATTAAATCGATCTTTAGCTCTCATGGTCTCTAATGGAAGAACTATTTGTGTTTCACAGTCATATATTTTACACTATTTCGATTTTCAATAATACTACTTATCTATATTACATAAATGAAATTATAACTATTTTTAATCATGTATTTATTACCAGTTTTCAGACTGATTTTAGACGTTCAAACGCTATGTTGAATATTTTGTTGTCGTCTCTGTAAGTTAGAAAGCGTGACAGCTTTTTATTGAATAATAACACAAATACGAAAGTTTAATTTACAAAGCCTTGCATTAGACATTTCGTCGAATATCAAGCGTGATCGGTCGATCTACTTAAGGGCGCTATCTCACCTGCCAGAGTTTTGACGAATAGCCAACTTTCATTCGCTTTCACTCCGCCCATTATCTTGTAATTACGGACCTTCGCGTACCTACGGCCTTATCAGTGCCCCAGACATAATATCGCTAGTTTGGAGCCTGATAGTTTCGTTATTACTTTCATAGTACACTTAAATATTATTGTCGTTTTCGTAACTAATTACGCAGCGGCTTTACGACTCGATAAATCTGAATTTATGATAATTTCCTGCTATGACATTTAACGCTACGGTGATAGAGTATGCAAGCAAAAAGTTTCAAGTTCGATTTACAGTCAGGCAAACGTATAAATAAAGAATTTGAATATATGTTTGAGGTCTGGTTCTCGAATGATTTGTGTTGTTTGGGCTTCATGTTAAAAATTTCCTTTAATGAGCTTGTGAAACCCACAATACAGGGTATTCTAGTGTAGACAATGAAATTTAACGTATATTCATAGAACACCCGTTTTATTTTTAAGTGTTCAATAATAACAGTCTCCAAGCACATTTATTTATAGAAAATGTGTAAACATACTTTAATCCCATTTTACATTGACATTTTATTGATAGTTAAATTTCTTCTACCCACGTAAAAGACCCTCGCTCATAACACTTCAAGTTAAATGTAATCACAAAAATAATGTACCATACAATTGGGATTCATTACAAGATAATAACATTACAACTACAATATAATGATAACCACCTTAAAACCTCAGACATCTTAAAACGCTATCAAAATCGACTGTGTTACCAAGTCGCAACAGATATTAAACGATTTTTCTTATTCCATTTCGATAGGTGTTGTTAGAAGGTACATTTTTCACATTTGTAGGGGAAAACATAAAAGTACAATACATTTCGATTCGTGAGGGTGGTTCGTTCGTCGCGTGACCATCGCGTGACCGCCACGTGACGGCTTCCGATGGCGGTCGACACACGGCCGGCCCATGACGTGATATTGACGGAACACTTTCCCTTACACACATTAGGGGTTGTAACGTTGTCGTTAATCGTCATGTCCCGTCTATTCTTGTGTCAGCAGAATTCGATTGGTGTACACTAATTTATTAAAATGAGGTTTTTATTATTAATTTGATTGTTTATGTGTTATCTGTGGAACTCTATGCTAGTTTTAAAAAAGGTTATTTCTAATTAACAGTTACATTTTCCTTACCAGACGCTTTTTATTATGCATATATGTTAAAAACTGTGAAAAATTTCTTGTTACTAAATCGAAAGCTTAAAACTACGTTATCTGTCAGACAATAAGAATTATATTTAAAACAAAGAATCATCACTTACAATATAATCTCGCATCGGATAATTACAACGAATCTTACAACAACAACAAAATCGATTCCAAAATCGTCAATATAATTAAACTACTAATTGACGTATCTAGCAATCGAATAAAGAGCGGTTTTACGATTTTCGTAATGACTTTTATTGCTCGTAAAAGCGTTTTTCACACCTATAAAAGAACAGAAGTGTGCCTTGTGGCGTAATAGAGCAACACTTCAAAAACTATTTCGATAGTAGTGCTATTTTTAATTAATATAGTGTCTTCTGTTGATTTAACGCATTGTTTGTAATACTGAAAATACACATTTCATGTAACGCTCAAAAAGGATTCTACTAAATAACTAGTCGCTAATATTTTTTTAAGAGTCCTTCTATCTGTACGATCGCATTATTTCGTAGCAAAAGATACGCGATTCATTTGCATTCAAACACATGTAGGTATAGGCGACACGTAAAAATGAACACACAAACGCAAACGGGTTGGCCGAGGGTAACGCTCCCGTTGGACGGAATGGTCACCGGGTCTATGGCGAGACCTTGCTCCGAGCAGCGAAACTGGTCCGGTGGTCGCAGGCGTCGCCGCGAACTGGTTCCGCGGCGGAGTCAAGTGCGAGTTTACGTAACACGCGAAACGTTGGTGCGCGTAAAGTCATTGTCATGATCGTCACGGCTTAATTGCCGACGCGGGACAACTGCGCTCGTGACGTCACGCACGCACTCGACTGCCGGTCAACATTGCCAAATTGGTGTAGGGACTGCAGTATGATTTCTGATAAACAAACATTTAGTTCTTAATAACCGTGCCTGATAAAAAAAATACTAACCAATTAAGGTAATTATCCTTATTTTAGTATTTTCGTTACACCTGTCGTTGTCAAAATAAAGTGCTTTCGCTTTTTAATCCCTTCAATTCCGCACTTGGACTTGTGTGTAAACAAAAAATTTGCGTCATACTAGTTGGATGTAACTAAGTTATTGCTTAATTATATGTAAACCAATATTTTGAATCAACTAAAATTTTTCTAGGACTTCACTATTTAACTTAAACGGCCCTTGTTTAATAATATACAGAATTACATTAGAATTTTGCGACAATTTGTTTGTCGCAAATGTTCTTGGTTATTTTCTTGTTAGGTATACAGGAAAAGAATGTATGGAATATTTCTGTCAATCCTAAAGCCAAAAATCGTTACCACAATAAACACTCAAGTAGCACACCTACGTTATCACCACTGCCTTTCTAATGACATGTAGGCAGGCAGACAAGGTACGCACTGAAAGTGTGTTTTATTTTTAACCCGCTGCAAGCATTCAATTTGAACGGTGGATATATAAATAAAATTTCCACCCACTCTACACGAAAACTAATATGTCAAGGTTCGTTTAGAAAATGTTTATGGTTTCCTACGAGCGTGTAATTAGCCGATTCGCAGCGTCCGCTCAAAATAAAGCGAGGCAGTTATTTATCCCAATTATAAATACATCGCGGGGCAATGATAGGCTATGGGTGTACTCATCGAACACTCTGACTTGGAATCTGGGATTTAAATCAAATTTCTATGTTATGTGGGTATTACGTTAACATATCCCTAAAAAGAGATCATACTCAAAAATGAAATATCATTTATATTCCTGTTTAGATATGTAACACTTCATGTTAAGTTAAGCTCACTGGCTGTTGATTACGATTGCTCTTGTTTGCTCGACGGTTTTCATTTCCACAGCTGGGCACAAATCTCTCGCCACAATTCTGTCATGTAATACACATGAGAACAAACAGACGGCAGAGCAGAATATGCGACTCCATTTTGTTATTTATATCTATACTCGTACAGTAACTGATGTATATAGCTTCATCATTCACACTTTACGGTTTAATACTCTGAATACTGAGATCCTCTTTATAACAGATAGATTGACTGTATCGAGTAAATACGTACTTCTATTAACAGCCTAATAGCAATACGGTCGATATAATTCCACTGTACGATCACATCATCTCCCGTCCACGCTATTGAAGACGCGAGTGAAAGCTAGATCGGAATTGATGTTGTCGTTTAAATACACATTTAAATGTACTAGATTTAGAACACAACTTCTTCGGAGTAGGCTATAAACATTATTGTGGCATTCTAACTTCACTACAGTTTCGTGTTAAGGCACATGATAATAAATTTCTAATTAGCACGTAGTGTTAATTTTTCAATAACATAGATAGTGGGGATTTGAACAGGACTCATTTCGAAACGGAAACTGCGTTGAGTTGAAGTGTTTAAAGATGTTTTAAAAAATATTAGGTTTAAACGTTAACTTCTGGACAATTGTTACCGGCTCAAAATGCTTATAAACTTGAATGCACAATGCTCACTAGTAGTCCAAAATTTCACTTCTAAATTACTTAAGGATGAAACCACGCGTCGGTATTTAATAACGATGTACTTAATGATTATGTACCTACACAGTCGTACTTCGCAGATTTCACTTCGGTATTATTTTGGTTGACCTCCAAACAATGATCATTCGTGTTGTTGTTAAAAAATTACGGGGAATTTAACTCGGAATGTGAGGGTCGCGTCTCTTTGAACTGTCAAATCGGAAAGATAGGCGACTAATGGAACTGCGTTGTGTTGTTTTGAGTTTTGGATTACATTAATATCTTTTATCTTTTGCAGGCAAAATAGTGGATATATTAATTATTAACACCAAATGAACTAGACCTTTCAAGATAATCCATAATCTAACCATTATTCTATCTAACTATATAATCATTATTGGGATGAAACATAAGGAAACATTTCAAGACATCCAATTTTGTTTCTAGCTTCTTTTGTAAAGATATATTTATGTTTACCTTTTCACTTATTTTTTTTTAAGTAAGCCCTTTTTGCACAAAAAGAAAAACAAAATCAACCAACCGACTATATTATCATTCTAAAATGAATACTCCATTTTTTTCTATGTAAACAGTTGTTTTAGGAGTTATATCTATTACATAGCATGCATTTGTAAATGTGTTCACGTACCTACTCGTAAGCTGGAGATAACCTCGCCGCTGGACTCGTGCCGTCCTAAAGCTGTGCAAACATATGGATTCCCCTATCGATACGCAAATATGTCCGCCGATAAGGTTTTTGGAACCGACGTAGCGCACTCCTGGTTGCGTAATATAAACGTTTTTAATGAAATACTATACTACTAAAGGCTCAGCTTTCGTCGCAGTCGCAGTCATAATAATGATGAGTAGGTACACAGACACTGAGACAAGAACTGAAATCTAAATTCATCATTTAGATCATTGTCTGGCCGGGGATCGAACCTGGAATTTTCAGCGCGTCTGCGCGTCAGACCGACTTAATAACCACTACGACACCTGGGTCGATGCTATAAATTATCATTTTCTACAGTCATCTTCTACACTATGATTTCTCTTGTATCCATACAAAATTCACAAGAATCTACGAAATATGTATAATTATGTTCATTTATCATTTATTAGCATATGTGTTAGGCAGACACACATGGCATATATGTATATTTTATGCCGGAGAGGGGACTAAACCCGGAACACTCGATAAATCGGTTTAGTGACCACTGTGTCACGCGAATCGTCAATGCATATTTATGTAACCGGTACAAATGCAGGAACAACTGTTCGGATTCGTGGTTAGTAGACGTAATAACACTTAGACTACTGCGGTTACAGGCGGTTACCGGTTCGATTCCCGATTGATTTCATTGTTGGTGTTGCAACCAATTCCGTATTTTTTTTTTACCTTCCAATATCTGTTTGAAATTATCAGTAACCTGTGGTATTGATTAAAGGGTACAATGTTATTAACAAACCTTATGTAAAACTTAAAAGTTTGAATATTAATATTTAATTTATACTAAATTTCTTTCTAATTGAATTCAAAACATGCCAGAATTTTTTAGCAATGCTGTGATATTTTTATAGTTTTTTTTTGTAACTTTTTGTACATGGATGTGTATATTTTGGAAATAGTCTCATTTACTTATAACTTTTTAGTAAATATTTATTATTCAATTTGTTCGTGTGTTATTTGTTACGGAACCTTTCTAATACATGTTCCGTAACAAAAAATGCAAAACAAAAAACAAATATCTAGAAAATGCAACTAACACTTTTAAATGAGAACGGCAATATTCCTACAAACACAAGTTACCTATAATCTATTCACGGAGCTTCAGTAAAACGATACCTGCATTGTTCTATTATATATTCCGCCAAGTTAAGTATAGATACATATGCACCGAGAATTTTGTTACACCGCAAACCTCTATATATGTGCGCTATTGTGACTTGTGACTAATCCATAAAATTTGTGCGACAGATACCTTAGCCAAGGAGTCATGACTCAGAATATTTTCGTTGACAGGACAACGGGTGGTTTATCGTGTTGCATGCATTGCATGCCTTAATTGCTGCTCTTTGAAACATCTTGGTGATTTACGCCAAAGTAAAATTGTAATTGTACAAAAGTCGTAAGATTGTTCCAATCTTTCTCCAGTTGTGGGGTGAGACTTGTACCCAGTAGTGGAACATAAAAAGCGCTCCGCCAAGTAGCCGGACTTGAACTTGTGTAATAGCCTAATGTAGTAGTTTTGTTCAGAAACCGTAGCAGATTAAAAAACTTATAAAGACGTATGGCTTAAAAAGATTTGTCACAAAATATTCCCTTCCCACAAGTTATTACGTTAACCGAAACGTTTATATAGTAAAAGCAATACAGAATAAATCAATCACAAAGAATATTAAGAGTGTAGGATATAGACTCACGGAAGAACTTACTTATTTTAGTCGGTAAAAGTCAGTTACAATATCATATCGTCGAAGGCGCAACGAATATCTTTATCGTATCGCATACATTAAAATCCAGGTGTTCTTTTTGTGTGCCCTTATCGTAAATATCTAAGCCCAAACTCAACTGTCAGAACAGTTAGGCCCACATACGGTATGCGGGTCGATAGCGCAACCATGCCTAAAGAGATATGGTACACTTTTTAAAGGGTCAAGCCAAGTCACCCTTGACGAAAACCGACTTTAGAGTATTTATGTGTACTTCTATTTTCCTTATTACATTGAAGCAGCAAACGAACTTATAGTCTACTTGGTGGTAAGTTATCACTGCGAATCATGGACATCTATAATCAACTCCAAACAAGACTCATGTCCTAACCGAAGTCGACCATACGTTGCTGCCCCTGAAGTTTAAGTTTTAAAGCTTCGCAAAATTCTAGCTGCGTTACCATACTCCGGAAGATAACCGGACCCAGAACTCAGTAGCGCTTGCCACTGCTGTTATAAAGCGAAAATATGACTGGAATGCCTCGGTATTTGAACTATGAAGAATTACTACTACCTTGATATACGTTCATTTTGAGGTATGAGTGGAACAATCCTATGCTGCCAAAAGTCCTAAATCTCTAGTATGTTTTTTTTATTCAAAACAGAACGCAGGTTTTAAAAAAGGTGTAGCCTGCGGTCATCATCAACCACTTAGGCTACCCAGACTAATACGAATTTACTGCGACACGCGAATCTAAAGACATCCCGCACCGCCCGAGGGAAGTGAGATACAGATACGTACAGCTAACGGCGCGACGCACCCATCATTGGGATACGTTTAGTCTGTGTTATTATGTTAATTTCAGTCGCTAGCAAATTGCACGCTTGATTCCAGATCCGTCCGATCGACTGGCCCCGTCATTATTGTTAAGCTCAACGTTATGTTGTTTCTACTTCGTGTTAATTTTATAGTATTGGTGATTATAGATTTAGGTACATCAATTTCAATCGCAATCAACTTATCAGACGTACACTTATTTTAAACGATTATTTGCGCCGTGCGAAAACTTAAATACGTTTACTACTAATGTATATTTTTTGTATTACGTCTTTGATCCGCGGCAATGATCGATCCGCTATAGAACAAATGATCTAGAGCTGATATCATCATCTCCGTAGGTCTGATTGGTCAGTCGTTGCACCCGATACCGCATTGAGGACCGCGTCCGAGATTTCTAAAGCTTGCGGTTTATCGGCCACCGGGTAATACCGCACATTACACAACGGCGTATATTGTGCGATTGGTGTGCGGCCCAGTTGTCGTTAGTGTGTTGCAAGCCTTAGATCATGTACTACGTTAAGTGACTGAAGTTCGTTGTTGGTTTTTAAGGATGATTTATGTAATAGAAATAGTAAACGTGTATGAAGTCATCTTATGTTAAGGGCATTGTCACTTATAGACGTACTGAACATATACTGGTTACTAAATACATAAATTATATACTGCTTGCTCGGAAAACTAATTGAGAACTTGTGATGCAAGTGTGTCTGCCTTTCTCAGGTTAAGAGATAATATCATCACAATCTATATCACACGAAACCTTCGAAGTAAGATCTAAAAAAAGATAAAATATCGAAAAAAATTGTTGGTCTCCTTATTTTTTGACAATTTTTATAATCTTCAGTAGCTTTTCAAAATCGGTATGTAGTCAATACTGCAGGCATTTAATATTACATCAGCAATTAAGACATGCGACACGAGAGATACTCAAAAAGGCCTGTATGAGGGGCTCTTCAGTCACATTGTCGTCGGCTCCTAGACTAATTGCCAACACCCTTTCTATAGGCAGGTAGTGTGAGGAATAAAACAATGGCAGTTTTCTGTAACCACTTTTATAAGTACAACGCCCTAATATTGAAAAGCCTATTCATCTTACCTGGCAACAAATAATGCTTTATGTTAGCTAGTTCTAATTAATATTTTTCATTTGACTAAAATCCAAATAAAGTTTAAACGTTCCAAAGTTTGATTTGAATTTAATTGTAATAAGTACAAGTTGAAATAAAGCTTTTCGTCTTTCATCTGTTTCCAGAAATGGTAGTAGCTGTAGTATTCAAAAAAGGTTGTTACCCTCCCTTTATTTAGATACATATAAAAATATAATTTTAGCAAAAAATTGAATAAAACAAAAACTTTTCCATCTTCTGAGTAAGTTGGCGTCGTTAAAGGCTATGTTATTAATTCGCGGTGAACGCCGTTCAGCGGCTTTTTGAAATTTCTTACGAGGTGAGTTCAACGTCCCGCCTGAGGCCTTTGAGAAGTTTCCTAATGAAACTTCATTCAATACGGGATTAACTTTTGTCGGCAACAGCTTTTTATACACTTTCCCGATAATTAATAAGCTTTTCACAAACAATGAGCTTTAATTCGCCGGATGTTTACACATCGTTGGACTACCCCGCGAACTTCTCTGCCGTGAAACTATTGTATTTTTTTACCAAGTCTTTCATTCGCTAAATTGCGATCATTAAATATATCTAAGCACAATAATGGATTTCATTATTTACTCGTCACCTTAATTTCATCTCGTGAGCCTTGACACATTGAACCGGGCGTCGCTTTGTTAAGACTTACGATAATTATTCATACTTATTGTTTACGTAGCGGCCGTCTGTAGTGAAAGTGGTTGACAGTAATGTACCTACCATCCATTTTAATGATCTAACTTTCTTCAGTTATTACGAGGCACTCTAGAGATCTGAAAGCACTATGCCAGAGTCGTAGTACGTCGGCTGCGTGACTCCGTCCCTCCGCTCGAGTAAGTGTTGATGCAAGCGTTCCGTGTAATAGCTTTTAAAGCGTCTGTACGAGCTTCTTTTATAACGGTTTTTTACACAAAGCAACATGAAGTCTGTCTGTCTACCGCGAACAGTAAAGGAACCCTTTTGAGCACGTACGTTGTGATGATCCTTTTGTCTGTCGAGCGTCTGCTCTTCCTCTGTTCTATCGATTTTTAAGGCGTCGCTTTTAAAGTCTACCGTGTGTCTAAAGAAGCTTTCTTCATAGCTTGTTTTAACTAAGTTTTATTTTTATAACTTCGAAATGTATGAACTTTTGTATTTGTAAATTCATTTCAACAGTTTTAAATCATTTACGTGTTCATTACTACACGTTTCAACACAAATGTTGCAATACCGTAAAATATTTGAATTAAAATATTCAAGTGCATTCAGAATTTAGGTTAATGATCTACCAACTGTCATTACTTTGGTGCTCGGATTTATGGTTCATTAGACATTATTGAAATAATACTTGATAAATTAGCCACTTATGGAAATGATAGGATGTTTGACGTACGACAAATTTGTTGAATTACAAAAATCGTAACATTACTACTTGACGAAAATTTATGTTGCTACACTGAAGATGTCACGGTTATTACCCCGACAAATAATTGAATGCTCATCGAAGAAACAATTGACAACCGGGTACTTGAAGCTATTGATGGTGGTATTCAAAACGAAAGGTTGGGAAGGCGCGTGGCCTTGCCGGCAACCTGCTGAGGTCGTACGTCTATTCTGCGCGCATAATGGGCGAGAGATGACAGCTATGATAGGGAGCTTGTCAAGTTTGGAGGCTGCTTCAACGTCACTCAACCAACGTCCCGTATTGTTGAGATACGCCTTGCATCAAAATGACTTAAAGGTCGTAAAATTTTAATATTGATAGATTACAATGGGAAGATCACGTGAGTTTGCGTATTTGATGTAGAAGTGTATGTGTGAGTACATTTTATTTTATTGATATCTATGAGTAAAATGTTGAGCGATTTTTTATGTTCACAGTACGTACACCTGGTAATCAGTATAAGTATAATCAGTATCGTGCAGGTTGAAAGTGAACATCTATCATGGCGGACACCACATATTTAAGGTCATCAGTATCATCTACAGGTTTCCTTCGTAAATCAACTTGCCATCAATAAAAAGCACCAACGATAACCCAAAACTGGAATTCCGCGTGCCGTAATCGAAACAATAAATTATCTGTAGGAAATGCCGAGCATCGCATGAATGACAGATGCCGATTGTCAAAAGGCGTATAAAATGATTCACGCATTCTGGCTCACCTCACCTCATCGCTAGGTGCGATAACTTAACTTTTTGTACGAACAATTCGAGCGAGGAACGTCAACAATGCGTCGAAATCGCCGAGCATTACCGAACATAGCGTTGCCTTGCGCGGGCGCAATTCTTTTATTAATTATCGTGGCCAATTCAGTGGAGGATGTGACGCCATGCCGGCGGCGGTGTACGCGCGTGACCCACCTGCAAATGGCCGGTGTCCACACGCAATCGCTATTCATCCTTGGATCATTTGTGGTGGAAATTATATTATTATTGGCGGCGGCGCGTGCCATCGATCATCGGACATCGTTGTCAAAGTAAATTTTTCCATTGTACCTGGGGGTTACTTTGACACGACGACTGATTTATATGTAGTTGGTAGTGATGCATCTATAGGTACATAATAGGAGATAAATTAGAAGAAACATAAGTGGATTAATAGTAGATACTATAGACTTAAGGAACTACCATAAGTTACCAATGCTTGTGTCGCCAAAAAATGTTATTCTGCCTAAGGTTTCCTGACGACGCTATGAACACATGGCGCACGTCGCAGGGCCTATAGGCATTAGCGTTAAAAGACATAATAAGGAAGTGAAGCAAAGTAAGCAAATTCAGAAATAACTCGGTCATATCAAAAGCTTTCACTAATAACTAGTCCCATAGCTCTAAGTACATATCCGCTAACACATGCAATGACAGAGCACGATAAATATTATCGAGCACGTAACTTACGTAACGCATCGCCACAAAGGGCTCTATAAACGTTATATCACGCCACTCGAAACTGTCAACCGGCGTCGCTTTCATAACTCAGTTTAATGATGGTTCGTATTTTGCGCTCGTCCTCAACGCAACGGTCCAGCTGCGACCGATTGCAAATCAATTAGAACCAGTTGTCCCTTCCCTCACCAGTTTAAACTATTCTGCGTCTCGTTAGCGTGCCGGCCTTGAAAAGGATGGTTAGTGCTGTTGTAAATCGGCACCAAGTTATAGAAACGGTTTGTTACTTTTAATGAACTTCATAGTCGTAGTAGAAATAAACAGAAGATGGTGAAACTCTTTATGATTTATGGTTCCAGATCGGTAGATACTTCGTTTAAATCCACCATGCTTATGAGGACATCGAAGTATATTTTTTTTAAGAATTAGGCAGTATGCATCAAGTAACTTCTGAAAAGCTGATCAACATTTTTCTGACTCCAATTAAGTTTAAAGTTTGTTGTCGATGCATTCATTCTCGCTTCAAGTGCGGGCGGCGGACGCGTGCCGCGCTGCGTATGTACATAGTTTGCGGTTACCGGCGCTCGAATTACATAGCCGCTAGAAACGTGTTAATTCTTTATAATGTTTGACACTATTGATGTACAAGTAATGATTTTATTATGTTTCTTTGTTATTTTTCTACGCTATTAATGCGGTTCAACTGCAAAACCACCACCGCGTTGGCTTTTTCTGCTTTATTAAAAGCTGCTAGCCCACGAAGATACTTAGTCCTTAAGGGTAGCAACGCATTTGTAACCGTATTTATACAGAACCCAATTTTATTCGAGGTTTATTACCTGACGTTTAGTTTGAGGTTTGGTGCCTATAATTGAAGTATTTTAATATACATAATCTTCACTCGTAACAATTGCTTTTAATGAAGACGTTTATATTGCATCAATGACCTATTCGCGAAAATTATCACAAAAAGCGTGTTAATTTATCCTCTTCAGTCATCTAATTTAGATATGTATGATTCAATGGAGTGACATTATTTGAAGAACGTTATTCGCGAGTGGTGTGGTGTACGTGTGTTTCGTCACGGGCACGCTCGCCGCATCACGAATATCGGAATCGTTTCGCAATAAAAGGCGCCGGCCCTCACCTCGTAAACAAATGCCACTCACATAACATCTATGTGCTATTTTATATGGCACCTCCCATTGAAATTGTTAGGGATGCTACGACACTATCAAAAGAATTGTATGCAATAATAAAATATGGAGACGTGATTTGAAAATGATCACAGGCAGAAATCTGAGAAGTAAAAGAATCAATTTTCCAAAAAATACGGATTTATATTTTACACGTATAACTGTTAAAAATATTGTCATTCTTATCATTCATGTAAAACATGAAGAAAGAAGTGTTTAAATCAATCGGTTTTGTGTCTATTAGATGCGTATGTATGTGCTACGGAAGTTCTACGATCCTTGAATATATATTTTTTTATTTATTGTACTGGACTGCATGCTCGTTTGCTATAAACGAGCATGCAGTCCACCTGATGGTAAATGGCTACTGCCTCTGATAGACATAAGCAACCAACTCCAGATAAGATAAAAGTCCTACCTGAGGTAGATCACATATTTATTACCATCCTTGAGTTCTATATTGTAACGCCTTCTATAAGTATGTCTCCTTTACCACACCCTTCAAACCAGAATACAACAGCGCTTAACACCGTTGTTAGTGGGCAGAAATAGGTGTAGCGATGGTACCACCGCAGTCGCACCACAACGGGTTCTGCCGCCTTTTGATTTAATCTGATGTAGGAGCAGCCCTACCGTAACTGTAAGAAATATTTCATAGATTTCGACAACACGACGCTTTCAGCCGTATTATAGATATGCCATTGGCCCCATACTTGTAGTTTAATCGATGTCGTAAATTCCGAGCGCGGTCAACATCCACCTATATTGTTGGCTAGGCTCGCAAGGTCGACGGATTGCCTGATAAATTAATGCGCCGGCCAGGTAGTTTGGTAAATATTTTGACATTTTCGCCTCTGGAACGGCGAAAATCGAAAATAAACAGCGCCGCTCGTATAGTATGCAATAAAATTATGACTTTATGTGGCACCCGGTTTAATGATATTTTAGCCTAATACTAATAACTAAACAAACAACTATATTGATGATACCATGCAAGTCAAAATTGCGTTCTAAATTGGGTACTAAGTTCTAAAGTTCTGTTGAGCTGATTTAAAAGGTAGGTGAAAGCTGAAACCATATAAATTATTAACTTCTTGGACTATGATTTTTTAAAGAGCATCGTAATTTTGTTGTGAGCTTTGGTTCAATCACTTAATCTACAATCGCTTAACTATAGACATTGCGTTGAAATATATCCAATTAATGAAATAAAGAAGGTAAACTCAACCTGTACAATCGCGGAAGGGTCCGAACGCTGCTAGCCCCCACCACATAGATCGAACCTATAACGGAGCCCGGTCACGTCCTCGGCGGACTGATGCGCTGCTACATTGCCATTTCCGACACATCTGACCATCAGCGTACCTGCTTTACATTTTACAACCGTCCATCTGAGTCGTACTGTAGTTCTCAATCTTTTTAATGTTACTTTTTAAACCGAATTAATTAAACCGCTAAGTTACATTTTCTTAATATTGTATATTTATTATTGTCAGTTTTAAATTGATATCTATATCTAAGCGATTAAATTTTAAGATAAGTTTTTTCCATATTTTTAACCCTCAAAAATTCTAACATGAATGAGCAGTAGGACTAAAAATTCTCTCTATATTGTTCTGTGTATACTTCACCTTTGGTTTTCTAAAGACTTATTTCAACTTGTTATTTATTATGCATTAACGGTTATACAGTAGAATAATTAACATATTATTGTAAAATCTGTCTAGTCTAGTTTGATATAATTTAAATTATTATTACATATGTAAAAAATATACCATTAGATAATATAGTCACGAACTGAACTTTTGACACTACAACTATGTAAAAGAGTAATATACCAAATGTTTGTCGCTTTTCCTGTGGTTCTAAATAACATCTTGCATTTTTCTGCACCGCGATAAAAGACATTTTGAAATACCTCAATCCAGTCTTCAAAGTCGAGACGGTCATTAAGCGTCGCAATTAAGCTCGCTGTGTCGTAGGTTGAGTACCGCTGAACTAGGACGTGCGCTCGAGTTCTCGGAACGGATGCCGCTAATCCTACGCTACACGGGCTGAAATACTCTAGCTAAAATCTATTCACCTCTATGAATGATAACTGCATGCTATTTTGATTCGTATTGAGTACGCCGCAATGGTTAGAATGGTGACATGTGTCAGAGAACGGTTGCCGTCGGGCTCGCCGCACAGTCTACGCAAGCTACGCCTGTCATTAGAGACTATTAGGCACGTTTTAAATCACTCCGCGAATAAATTCCAGCTTTTTACTACGTATGTTATGTACTCCACAGATATTTGCCAAGCTTCAATCGGTATTTTCTTGACTTTTTCTCGGAAACCCATAATGGAGTTTTATTATATTGCTGTTTTCATGTTATTTTTGCGCTTGCAAAATTATATTTTCGTAAATTTTCAAACTGAGTTTGAGAGATTTATTGGTTCGTTTAATTTTTTGACTATCAGCGTAACGCAGCGGTCATATTAACGCCCTGACACGCAAAGCGTTTTATGTAGAATGTCCGCCCAGGCACATAATGTTATCTAGATAATGAACTTGGAATAAACTTCTGATTCTTAATTTAGATAATTTACTAAATGGGTACAAATTGTTTAGTACTTCTTAGAGGTTCCTACCTAAAGAAAAGAACGGGACCCTATTACTAAGTTTCCGCTATTTGTCCGTCAATCCATCTGTCATAGATCTTTATCTCTTGAACCATTAAAGGTAGACATTGTACAATTTCACGATACATGTACTCCTACAGTTATTGTGATAACAAATATTGTACTAAATTGGTGGTTAACAACTAAATGTTTGCGACTACGACTCGCACTTGGCCAATTACTTTAACGGTTGTGTAAAATAAATATATCTTTTCAACATTTCATTAATTTCTCGAAATAACAACGGCAAGTTTATGCCAATTAGGCAATTTTTTTCATTACAAATCAAACGACGTTCAAAACAACCTAACGAAATACGGCGCAACACTCGCCAATTAGTAAAGCCAATCGCGCACAGTGCAACACAAAACAATAATTGTGAGCGTAAACAAAACTACTTGGCACTCACGCGTCATCAGCTGTTGCGCGAACACAGATGGATGTTTCTTAATTAATTTCGTAAAAGACCATATATGTAGGAGGAGATGTCACGTATTACCGATATCGTTCCTTCGCGCAGAAGGCGAAACATGCTATTCAGGCAATTCTGACCGATCTCCAGCAAAACCTAGTAAGTGTACGTGGTTTGTATTGGCTAACTAAGATAGGCGTGAGTTGCAAATCTTTTCATAATACATAAGTAACATGTATATAGAGATTCGAAGCGTCTGTCTGGAATTTAAAAATCTACACGAAAACTAAGTATTGATACAAAAATATTGATATATTAGATTTGCTTTCCCACGTTAATCTTGCAGAAACAGCCTAAATCTATAAAGTGAGCGCTCAGAATTCTACATGATCATCACAGGAATTACTACATAGAAAGTAACATACATACATAACATATTTTATCCGTAAATACTGTGATGTTTGCGCAGAAATAAACACAAAGCACCAGAGAAAAGCTCGTCGTGAACTTAATATTCGATGTCGATAATCGTATACCATTCGATTGCGTCTCTGGTACAAAGACGTACGCAGTGGGTACAACTCCACGCAACTGCGGACGTTAATTAGATCGAAACAACAACCGCTTGCAGTTCGCCAATTACTAGCTTGTGTGTCTGCCGCACGCCTCCAGTTTGTACGGAACGTCCCGATTTGGACATTGTACGATAATGTTATGCACATTATCGTATAAATAAGATTTTCTTGCAATAACAACATTATATTTTGCAAACGAAATGATCCTGTATATATGGAAGTGTTCCACTGAATTTATGTTCTGAATTGTGGCAAGTGTCTCAGTGCAACTGAGCCAGGTCTGGAACATAGTCCACAACATTGCTCCAGTGCTGTGTGGTCTGATCTATGAAGACTTAAAAGATAAATACTTCTAAACATTCAACAAGAAATGGGATGCACTTCTTTGGATCTATTATAAAATCTGGACATCGCCACTGCGTTTTGACCAATAGCGGAGTGGTCAATGTAGCTCTCTGATTGTCCGATCCTCAGCTAGGCAGACATTTAAATGAGGTATTCAGATTACCATTCTGGACCTGAGTATTACTATGCTCTCCACTAAGACACACCATATTCATGGCACTCACAATTCAGAGAATCGTAGCAACGGAACTATATAAGTTTAGAAAGCGTCATTTTCATTTTCATCACGAAAGAAATTATATGTTGATGGTTGAATGAGTGGCTATTAAGTGGACAGTTTTGCATGTAACAGAACGCATGGCAACTGCAAACGCGTGCACATTGCATCGTAAAACAATCGTCGCACATGGCCGCCGCCGCGCGCCCAGACCGAGTGTCTGGCTTCTGCGAAACGCATATGCGTGTGTACCGTCGGCAGAAAGGTTTTTACTAAACTAATCAACTGCTTTTACGATATTTTGTTAGTATGACGGTATTATAAGGATGAACGCGCATTGGCCACTATGGAAAATGATGGTTGCGTAACATGTCATTGTGTCGGTTTAGCTAGTCAGGAGTTTGTTAAGCTTCTGATTTGTCATGCAGCTCGGTCATCCAATTTATTGTTTGAACGATCGACAGCGTTGCAAGTGGCATGATAAGGTCTATCGTATACGTATCTATTTAGTAATACTAAGTTGTACTTATAATAAAGGTAAAACGATCTAATTTTCGAACATTCTTTCCCATTACTGTATCTAAATAAATATATATTTTTAGCTGTCATTATAATGGTATGCTAGTGTATATATGATAACATAGAATAGTACCTTCATAATAATGTAAATACTTCAGCTGCACTACTAACTACAGAGGCACAAGCGATCACAGTTTCTTGACTTAAATATATAAGCAAGGGAAATATGCTGACGGTACCCCTGTCTATCGTATTGATATGCGTTGCATAAGGAAATTACATGTATTATTTGATGCGAGTGTACTTGGGCGGAGTGCAAAGCGCCTAGGATCAAGGACCGGGGCTCTCGTACGCATTCAATCAATTGCCTGTCATTGCATCCATGTGTTGTGCTCATTCAAATAAGAAAAGTTTCATGCACATTTTTATAGCTTATATGCACGACTTTGTTGGCGTGGAGTACAATAATTAAGTTCTTTGCCTATACTTACTGCTAAGTTTCACGATTTTGGTTGACATTTGGTTTAAATGTAACCTAACAAATTTTTATGATCACTCTGAACACTATATAATGCAATGTATATTTTCTATTAGGGCATTGCACCCTTGCCTGGATAACTACATGACGCCTAATGCTTATTTTATTACAACCCCTTAGCTTAGCCCGCGTGGAAACCCTTGCGTGGTTTTACACTCTTTATGTAGCAATCGCAATTACTTAAAATGATAAAAAGTAGCCTGTGTTACCTCACTGTTACTTAATTGATATGTAAAAAACAAAGTAAGCCATATTTTTCGATATTAAAGTAAACACATCATCAATCATTTATTAAGACTATCTTAAGGTACGTGTACAAAGGAAATACTTCCTCATGAGGACGTTATATTACAAGTGCCTATTTTATACGTGCAATAAGACAATCGAGATAAACGCTTTAATAGCGAAACGCGGTCTTATCCCACAATCGGCTGTCTATGCGCGGACGCACTGCGTCCGCCGCTGCCGGGGTGAACGACCGCGCTGCACACCGGGAACACAGAATTACAGATTCTAGGTGGCGCTTGTAAAGCCTAAAATCTTCCTTACATTATAACACCATTCAACAACTAAATATAATATATTTTATTGTTTACGTCATTACCTAAATTAATATTTGATTAAGTCAATAAATCTCATTAAAATCACATATGAAAGTAATCTAAAATTAGAAAAACCACTGATATTATTCACTAGAAGTGGCACGCGAGTAAAATGATGAAAGCCTATATACAATTAAAGTGTGAAAAACACTATTACAACTACAACACATGTTAGCTCATTCGAAACGATAATTATTATCAATGTTAGACATTACTTACGGATCTGACAATGTAAAAGTGATATGTGTTGTACCAATATTTTATCTTAATTGGCTACACTCTAATGATACGCAAGCGAAAGCTATTTTACTTTCTTGATCTCGCAATATTATTTCTACACAGTTTTAATTTTTCTTATTGGCACTAAGTACGCATTAAATGGTTACGCGGATATAATAAAATGATGTTATAATTTATAGATATGCAATAACGCGATAGCCACCTCATCATACTACTAAGATAAATGATGATAACCGAGGAACGATCATCTCAATTTCACTTTCTAATCTCAACAAACAATGTATCATTACCACCCCCGAGTTATACCATTATTAGTCATCTCGTTACGTGTCATTTTGTATTGTTATTGATGCGTAACCGGCACCCACGCGCCCCATGCATTCAACCCGACTTTCCCGTATTTTACAAATAAGTATAATCTATAAATAGTCTTGGATATTTAATATCCTATCAAATATATTTCATAAATTTAACTAGGCACCATTTTGCCGAGACAGATAATTTCATATTTCACTTTCTCAACAACCAAACAATGTATCATTACTATCCCTAAGTGGTAATAGTTTAGTTAGTCATTACATTCAGTATTTCTCGTTGATCTGCTCACCGCGCCCACGTATCGCTTCCAGTTTCTCTATATTTCTTGTGAACCTCCAAATAGGTTTGTAACCAGAATTAATTTATCCCTAAAATAGTTCTGTGTAACATCACCATTTGCTTAGTGAAATCAATTGTAATCTTGTTTTAAACACTATTCGTTAAATCTTTTATATAAATATGTCTTTAATTTTGAATAGGTAGTGAATGAATTGCAACATAATATTAATATAAGAATACGATAATAATTACAACATCACTTTCTAAATGCTTAAACAATGTATCATTACTGTCACCGTGATTTTATTAGTCACTGCGTTACGTGCGTGTGTCTCGATGGTCCCCAATCCTCACCCACGTGGCTCATCCAGCCCGTCTATATTTCCGCACCAATGGATCCGCTGAATGGCCCGAGTGGGTAGACGGACGTTCGCCAATTATTGTGGTTCACTTTCTATGGCTAATTGCACATTTATTCTGATTCATGCATGCACCGAAACGTTGCTGAAGTTTTTGTTTCAATGGACGAATTGCATGCAGTTGTGACACTTCCATGTTTCGTGCTCTATGTCGGCAAACGGGACTAGAAAACTTTATTTATTCGATATACAAAATATACCTAACAAAATTACACAAACTCAAAGGCATCCACTTTTTATATCGTTATATATTTCCCATACGTACTGTGTTGTTATAATATACGTAGAGTTACCTCGTTTATTTAATATCTTGCTAATTAAAAATTCCATATAAAACTTACCCAACCCCAACGTGTGCAATTAAGCTTACTACATAACTAACAGGTAACACCACGAAAAATATCACCGTCGTAAATGATTGCTTGATGACAGAACATCTATAATTAAACAAACATTACGTATTATTGCATCAGTAAGGCCACTTACAAACGATGCTACTCTAAAGAGTGGAATCGATACATAATTTATTTCAATATATACGTGGGTTTGCACACCGACATCCATTAGTGACTGATGGTAATACGTTGGTGATAGATAACTATTTGATTGAGTAGCCTCGTGTGGCGAATGACCTAAAGCTTTCGTTCACAGCGCATGCATTATTGCATAAACAAATACGTGATTAATAAAACCGCAATATTTATAGCGAAGATGGTCCATTTAGATTGGCAATTGTTATGCAGTAAGCTAGTTTTTTTGCATCTTTAATTAATCACGCATCAGCTTTATAGTTGATAAACTTTGCGTCATCTATCACACTTATGCATAGTGTTGTGAAAGTTGTAATAACAATGACTAAATAGCATAATGGGTTTTATAATTTTCCATTCACATACACAAGCACATACATATTTGCATAATCGAAAAGGAAATTGGGATGTGTTTAACTGTAAATCGCCATAGATGCGTTAACACTGAGGCATAAGTTAACTGACGCTTTGCGCGCTTCTCGCCACTTCCATTTACGGCGCTGCCTGTGGAGTGATCAGATTTATTTATATGATCTATGACTTCATATCTCTGAAAGCCTGAATTGAGAGATAAATATGTTTAAGGCAGCCATAGCATACTTATAACAGCATGGCATCTATGGTTACCTCAGGTAAACCTCTAATACTATTTAAAATTAACTGCGTAACTTACATATTATATCATATGAAAAAAATACCACCAAGATTAATCAACGAAATAATATACAGTCGATATGCATATACATGCGAACCCGAGATGAAATTAACGATCCTCATTAGGTGCGCGTTTCCGCACTATCAGTTTTCGATGGTCTGCCGCCGCCGCGCCGCTCCGCGGACTATTGGGGTCGGTCGAATCGAACAAATAATATCGTCTTAGGCTGTATCGTGAACCGTGTAACAGATCATGTTTCAATTATCTGTTCTACTCTCTACTCTCTACCATATTAACCTTCAAGTTCCATGATGTCTAATGTCTGTAGAAAACATTATACACCTTACGTCCATCTTAACGTTTACAACGCACTTTTTTCAATTTTTTTATTGCATTTTTTATGTATATATGCATATTGTTTCAAACGTTTTTTAGATTAGCCGGTTTTATTTTATAAGAACATCTTTATTGTTAGTCTATTTACCAACATTATTAACAGAATGCACTTTTAAATGGAAGATTTCTCAAAATCATGACAGACACTTCCGGTTCATTTAATTGTATTGATGTGACTCAGTTATTCGCCCGCCTTAAATCTTACATAACATACTTTTTACGATATGTTTCATCGTGCCATTTCTGCAGCGGAAGGATGAATGGTCCGCGGATTACACGCATTAAATAATATTACGGTGTGTTTACATTACCTTTCTTTATCGACATGAATAGATCTGAAATAGGTTGTAAACACAAATGTATTAACAACCTGACCCAAATGCGTGTATGACGCTCGTACAACCCGTGGCCAGGGTTTCCATTATTCGTTTTCGTCCCGGATACTTTCTCTCCTGACGTCTAACCACCAATGTCCCATAAAATATGAAAGAGAGTAGACGAGAAACAACGATCTTCCACGATCATAAGCGATTGAAAAAGTTTAATAGACAAACTCTAAAAAAGACCGACCTACAAAAAACGCGGAAAGACACGGACAACCCACCTGCTTAAAAAAAGAGGAATCTACGGATATCTCATATGTTAAAATCCATCAAGTCGTCTAGGCAACAGCCCGTGTCAAAGATAAACGTAAATTGATACATTCACTTGAAAAATATAACCGTCCTTATGTCGCAGTGGGGTAAAAAAAATCATGGGCACCCTGCGTACCTGACGTAACACGCACGGTGAGCTCATTCCGCGGCGTTCTGTTTGAACTGAACTGAATATGTTTCTGTTATGTTTCTCTCGCGTAATCTTCCCGGTAATCTTAGACATTGCCTACTAGCTAACTATTGCATCCCGTAACACTATTTCTTGGAGGAACTGTGGTAAAACCGTCTCATCATCGCATAAGGAGTCTCGAGGTTATTATTATAACTTCTTTCCCTGGGTATAGTACATGTGACTATTTACTATAGAAATGTAAATAAAATAAAAAAATAATCCAGTTGCCAATCATGTAATAATTTAATTTTTATGTAGATATATCACATATCCTGAACAATTGAAGCTTTTCAAATGAAATATAAATTTTATACAAACAGATGTTTAATCTCATTAATTTATTCGTTAATGATTTATTCGCTACATTACGTGATTTTTTCCGCAATATAAGTATGTTATTTCCATTTTATATTCTTAGTGTATAAGTATTCGAAACACCAATAAGCTCCACCTAGCTACTTAGAACTAAATTGAAAAATATATTAGGTCAAATAAAATCAAGATGTCTATTAGTAACAACAGAGTGCAGCAAAAGGAATGATACGAATAGCGTTGTCAATCATTCGTAAGTGGAACGATCTTATTCTGAACGAACTCCTAACCTACAATATCAGAAGTACGGAACGTTATTATACAAGAAACATGTTGCTATACAGAAATTTGTTCGAGGTTTTATTCTACTAACTTAAACAAAATGCGACCAAGAAATTCGAAAAAATCGAGAAAGTATCGAAACTATTTTGATATTTCACTTTCACGTTTTGCACTTACCGGTTGCATACTTATTTGTGATTATAATTAAGCTATAGGAATAACAAGAATGTTATTCCAAAAACCGGATAATCTAACGGCTAATCTAAAAAACGGTTTAATCGTGGTTGTAGGATGACCAACCAAAAATACCACTGCAGTTGGTTGTAATATCCAGGTTTTAGTATTACAAATAAATTGAGAAAATTGAAAGTATTATAACAAATTGAATGGATGAGCTAAGCATACGAGACATTCACAGGAAACTACTTTTTTTAAATGTAAATCATGATATTATTGTGTTGTTTTTTAAACGACGCTATTGAATTAAATACTTATCAAAGAAATATGCAAGTGCTTTATCAGTAATACAATCCGATTTGTAATTAATTGTTAGTAGAATTAGTCTACAATTGTCCGTCAATTTTAATTTGACTCACACTTTGTGTAGTAGAATTTGTTTAAACTCCATTTATCGAGACCCAACTCATATAATACGCTAAAATATTCGCAATTATTCTTATGTATTGTTATTATAATAACAATACATATCCGAAATTGTCGCTTATGTATAATAGTTCAAGTTTGTTACGTTGGTTATTTTATACACCAAAATTGTCCAGTGTTGTCACATATTACTTTTGCTTAAAAGTTTTGTTGCTCGTTTAGTTTAAATTAGTTTTAAAAGTATTCGCATTAACGCGACCAGTGTCCCAGTGCGGCGATCGTTACCGGAAATAAGCTGCTATATAATTGCACCCAAAAATGGAACATGTATTCTTTTCAAGTCCATAAATTACAACGACGATCAATTTTACGACTTTGTTGTGACAAGATTTATAAAATCCGGGTAATTATGTGTACTTTAACGGCCCGCCCGTGCGTTTATGCAATACGAAATCGATCGTTGGACGTTTGATACTTATCTAGAACGATCCAGATTTTTTTCTAACTGTTTTTTATATATATAATGGAGTAGTAGACGAGCATTCAGTCCACCTGATGGTAAGTGGCAATTGCCGCCCATTGTGATCCACCCCAAATAAGACCAGAATCCCAACTGAAGTCGACTACAGATGCGTTGCTACCCCTGAGGACTAAGTTGGAATGCCTCGTTAAATTTCTCTCCCTTACCTCACCCTTCAAACCAGAAAACAGCAGCGCTCAACACTAACTATACCTCGTCAGAAAATTGCTTGCTCTGACTACCGTTCTACCTACTCGAACCATGTGTTCCATTGCCGGAAAAGAAGCTGAAATTCATAATGTGACTGATGAACAAAAGTGAAAGAAACCCACACGAGAGTAGTTTACGAACGTTAAATTCTAATTTCGCTCGTTACTTCAGTGAATGATTGAGCGAGTCAAATTCAACAATCGTTCAGCGATTCGTTGCGTTATTTTCACTGCCTCGAGAAACTTTTACGCATTGCTACTTATTAATAATACTTGTCGCTACTCCTGTCTAATTTTGTCAATCCATTAGATTATCCGCACCTGTCATTTTCTCAGACATAACGATTCCATCGCGCGTGGCAATTCGTCGTTGTTGAAACCGATCCTTCATTCATATTACATAAGTATAACTGGTTATTACCAAATATCGTAGTCCCACCCATTAGCGGCGCAGACTACCTATAAAGTGGACTCGCTTTCGAGGTTAGGTAACGCATAAAATCTAGCACTAATGCCTCGAACTGTCTGCGGAGTGTTATTGTTATATTCTTTATAACGGTAGCGTAATGGTCGTCTCGGAAAGAATATAGACTACTCCGATCGATAGATAAACACGACACGATTTAGTAAGTGTCTAAAGTTATACCGGTCTGTTATTTTAACATGAATGAAAAATTAAGGACATAAAGATAAATCTTGTTTATATCGCGTTATAATTTATTTGAAAATACTCATATTGTTTTTTGACGTCACTATAAGGCTATATGACATAACCTCATGCATATGTTATACTTACTACATAATAGTTTTGGTTACCGCAATAGGTGCATATTTGCATGACATTGATGCATTCAATGAGTTTGCAATCCGCTTTATGTTAAGTAGATGCTGCCTTCCAAGGACGTCTGTTACATGATCCAGCTGCTCTGGAAACTAAGATGGAACGTTAAATATTACTTTATCGGCCTACCACATTTAAACTCTACCAGGATAGCAGCACACATGGAAGTTAGAAACTGAATAACTTCACTGAAAGACACTGCAACCCAGATCCAAATCCAACCTGCTAGATCCACAGGAAGAGAGACGCATCTCGTGTTGCTACTCTAGAGCGACAACGCAAGCGACACTTGATACAATATAACGTTGTGTAAACGAAGTGTCTAAGAAATTTCACAGAGTATTAGCAAAGTTACGAGGAAAATTAATTCCGGTTACGTAAACATACGAATTGGTTGACAGCTATTTTATGATGTGGAGCTCGGAAAATATAAGGTGCGATGTGTTTATAAGCTGTACGTGTATTATTATGAAAGTAGGTGTTGGCGCGGTTCTCTTATTAATATACACGGTTAACTCCGCTTTGATACTAAATTTAATTTCACACTGAGTTAAGTTGAAATAAGTTTTAGGACGGTGAATCCATTTGTTTATTAAGTATTGCGACAATAAATATCTTACTGAAACTAATGTGCCTACTAAAAATTGTTTTTATATGTTATTTTTACAACTAAATTGTAGTTCTCGGAATGTTTCTAAAATTTCTATGAGTCAAGTTATCTCGATGTCGACATGTCATAGGATAATGAACTTTATGAAGGGCGAGCCTGTATATAGCATAAAAAACATACCAACGGTACTAGTATTTATATGGAATACAATAAGACGTATATTTATTCCATAAAAAATACAGATAACAGAAAGTACAGATAAAATACTGAAAAAAGTATCCACAGATGTTTCATTGAATTTAGTTTGGAAATATAGAACGTTAGAAAGTTTACCTATCTGCCATACTTTGAATGTATTATGGACATATTAAATTCATATATTGACGGCTAATATATTATGTCTATTAATTATGTATAGATGACGTGCAATAACGAAATATGCTATTATTCAATGCGAATTCAAGCCAAAAATAACACACGTGCACCTCTGTGTTTATATTACTCTGCGGTTTTGGGACTATTTCACGCCGCAGCATGATTTAAGACGGCACGGTTGAGTCATCTGATCGGACGCGAAGCCTTCATTGTTTGTTGCACTTAGTCACCACAATCAATACCGTACGGACCGTCGCCGAAAAGATGTGTAATCGATTTTTTGTATTATTAAAGTAGTAGGTATAAACGAGTTGTGGTCAGTGCGGTGCCTACTTATCCGAGGTCGATTAAAGGTGCATTTCTGCCCTTGAGAACTAAAATGAATTGTCTAAATATTCATACTTCTGCCTAATCACACCCTCTAAACAACTATAAAATAATTGTTAAATAACAAAAAAATTAAATGATGTTACATTACCTTTCAGACAATATTACGTACTTTTATACAAATCTGTTATCTACAATCGTTTTTAACCTATTTAATATTGAATAATACAAATCGAGCAATATGAAAGCAAGTCGGTTACGTCATTCGTAATAATCATCCGATTTCGGGCAACACTAATTCGCTATTTTGAATCGGAAACGAGAGTCGGAGTCATTAGACATATTACAGCGTGTGTTACGTAAATAAGAAATGCAAATGTTGCGGAAATAACTAGCACCTTTTAGTGCCACAGTAGGCTTTACCGCAAGAATGGATGTCTCGTTTCACTATCGATCATTTCGCGTGTCGCGATATGCAGTTACCCGTTGCGTCTTTCCATGTCGCATGATTTAATCGATTCTCGAATCTCATTTCCTTATTTACACAAACCCCGTGACACGCGCCTTCCTGAAATGATACAGTTACAACTAATCGATCTTTTATGTCTGACCGCAGCTTTTAAGACTTATCTCGAAGGCTCTGTTTATTAATTAAATGTATTTCTCTTATCTGTACGGTGTTATAAACGGTTGCTCGACTCGAAGATCCTTAACTGGCGGTTAGATACGTTCCGTTATTCAACCGGTTAAATAATCTAGTTATACCGTGCAACAAATAAACGATTCCACAAATTGAATCATATCTGCAAACAATCTTAATAGAAAGAGCGAAATGACTTTTCTTAAGACTCGTCAAAAAAGGAGTAATAAAAGAATTGACGTTTACAAGTTCAATACTGGCAGGTTAATGAGCTTCGGGTTCAATGAATCACGATACCTCACGCTCTGATTAGGTTTTAACGGAAAGTGCGAAAACCACCGAATAAAGTGCCGTCATGGGGACAATGACTGGTCGGCGACAACTCCGACAAGTGACAAATTAACGTAGGGCTGAAGATATAAGATGTTTTTTTTCCTCGATGTCAGAATTCTTCGGACAAAAATAAAAAGGTTCATTCAACTCTGAAGAATTTCTTATCGGTACTGTTAATTATCGGTAATTAAAATTTCACATATTGCGCTAAATAAAGAACCTACTTAAAATAATCCCAATGGTTTCCATCGTATTTACAACTGGCCTATACTCATCTACGTCTTTACCTACACCAAGCCAGTGACTACAAAGCAATTGTCTTGACACAAAGCCATTGCCATTTCTTCTCTACAACACACAAAATTAACCTTAGGCGTTTATACAACCGAAACTTTTATTTTGTCTTGTTTTTGATCTATTGAAATATATGCGCATGCACTTATGCTTTTATAAAGATTTAAATGTTCTTTGTCTGTCGTATAACATGCACATAAGCTTTTTCCATCCATTGTATAGAAACGCGTGTAGAAAAATAATTATTGAGAATTTCCAGGAATCGGTTGGCAAGGCAGTCCGCCGGAGCGGCGCGACCAAACGTCACATGTTTCGTAACTGTCCCATATGATTGTATGATTTGTGTCGACACTTCACACTGTAGAGACCTACATATTAATGATATTTGTAGTTCTTTTCTATATGACGAGAATACAGTACACTTAATTTGGGGTGATCACTACTATCAAAACTAATTTCAAATAGAATATAACGCAACTTATCTAATTTCCGCCCTTGATGATAAGTCGCAGATTTGTTGCTAACTCAAATGACTAAATAAAAACTCCAATACAGTTCTAGACATTCAACCTCTGTCGCCATTTACCAGTAATAGTCCTTTCACTGCTGAAACATGTAGGAATCAAAATTGATAATTCTATTGATAACAATTTTTATACAACGGAAATGAATTGGCAAAGGAGCAGAAATTGTTAAAACAAAAATGCTTACGTTAGGGAACAGTAAATTGTTACAAAATATAAGATACCCGTTTTTAAATTGTTCTAATCAGATGGTAAGATGCGAAAGAATGTTCATTGTGGAATAAAAACTTAACGGTACCACGCAGTAAATGGCTATTTCGTGAGTAGTTAGAAATAAAATAGAAAACGCTATCAACCCCAGCTATCTCGTGCGGTGTGGGGGAAAAGTATGACAAATTGCAATTATAACTCGGTGCGTTCGTGTGTTCGCCCAGAACCGTTTCGACTTATAAATTCCAAGTTACGTTCAAATTACAGCTTTACTATACTACAACATGTAATTTCTATCGCAGCGTACGCACTGTTTCGGCCAATCGTAATACCCATTGATGACAAACTCGTGGCGTAAATTGTTATGAGGTGTTACGTTGGTGTTACGCGTCTTTATTGGCGATAGAAGCGGACACAACCGAAAAGCATTTGTACAAATAAATGTTGCACAACACCCTTACGATTTAGGCATTTGTGCGTTATTGTCACGAGAACAAAATTGATTGATACAATGATAAAATATACTTAACTCTATAAACATGTACTTCGGCAGGGATGTTAATCATATCAGAACGCGTAAATTCATTCTTAATAAGAAAACGTGCAAACTGGGCCGTACAAAAACAATTTTAAAAGGAAATTTAATTCTAAGAAAAAAATTGAAATAGAAACACGAAAAAGTTCAAGAAAGCGGCGTCGTATCGTCCCCATTGTACCGAACGAGTCGTCCGGAAAAGACTATCAATTTTCGAACCGTGAAAACGACGATTTGGCAGACGCCGCGGAGTCTGCGCGGGAGCACTTTCTCTGCGCAGACGCAGATCGACGCACCGCGCCATAGTCCTTCAGGCGATCGCGAGCGCCGCCCGCCCGCATGCTCGCTGCATTCACGCTTCCGGAAATTTAAATATAATTCTTTTACGATTCACTATTTTATCTCAGTCTGCTCGCTCGAATGGACGTCGGCGGATCGATGCATCACGATTGCGGATTACCTCATAGACGGCATGAGAAATATACATATTCGATTATTGGAATCGATCGGCGGCAATCGTCTCGCGCGGTATTTTGGCTTTATGCGAGTGACATCAGGGCTAGTTGGACTCTCGTCTGAGATTACGATTAATTTGCAAAATTTACCGATTCAGTGATTAGACAAAATAAAATAGTGCGAGATCGGTTTTGGAAACAATTGCATTATCACGCGCTCGCCGATGCCAAGCGCTGACAATGACCAAGAGGTGTCGCGTTCGGTTTTGACGCGAATGGACTCCAGCCAAGCAATGACGCTGTGGTACACCGATATATTGGTGAGATTTTAAATACTGTGTCTTACTTGCACACATGTTTATTGTCGAGGTTCGCGTAGCACCGAATAAAAACTGTAAAGTAAATATAGCGAACGTTCGTCAATTCTGTTGTTTCAGTGACTTTTTATTTAGCGGTTACGTTCGGATGCACCTCGCGACTTTTGTTTCGAAAGTGATCTCAACGGAGTAGTTATTATTGATGATTACAGTGTTTGCACAAGTAATGGCGTCGGACAAATTTTATAATACCGTGTCACAACTCTATTGTTCGCTGAAGTAATAATTCATTTTGTAATCTAGAAATAGATAGACTGCTAAGAACGAAAAAAGTATCAAGTGAAATTTGTAACACCAAAAGTATAAACTTTGAAGGAGCGCAACAACTATTGCTTGCACAATGCGTCTACAGTCCCTTGAAACTGTAAGTGTGATTATTCTTACCATTTCGTGTGGTGTTGTGCTTCTAATTTTAAAGCTAATGATACCTTAATTGCTCGCATACAAAATCATAATAACTTGGTGTTAATGTGTAATATATTAATTAACACGTTTTAGTTGTGTGTAAACAATGTATCAATGAATTTCAATTTGCATTAAAAGTATCTATTACTCCTACTAATATTTGGTACACCTTTAAGTGAAAAAAAAAATAAAAAAAACGAATACACTGCATTTTCAAAGACGTACTAAACAATAGCGTAGATTTAATTAACAGATATCCTACCTGAAATGAAAAAAATAAAAGAACCACAATTGGAGCGCAAAATTGATCTGTCCCATTAGTGTTTAAAATCCCATTAAGTAGATAGATACCTAATCCTAATCTAACAGAATGCATACTTTTTCCATCACATCTTGCGTTTGTAAGAAACATTTTGATTATGATCGTCATTTTTTTTTCCATTACTGCAATTAATTAGTGTATCGAAGCGTCTTGGAGTAGTTACAGTGACGCACGATCCAATACTCGGGCGTCATAACACAACACATTCTCATATCTCTTTACGATTATTAGAAGGCATAGGCAATTGACCTACAAGTAATGTTATTATCGGCCAATAGCGGAGGCTCTAATACCACCTACATATTTATCGGGTCAATCGCAATGCAGGTTGTATTGAATTTCTTTTACACTTTCTATATAATTACTGCGGTTCGTATGCAACACGTCTGTGTTTGCTAAGCTTGCCAGTACAAATAGTGCGCTGTTTTCGCTATCAGTATTCTAAGATGGGTATAATAACCAAAACTTGAAAAATCGGCACTTCAATACTGAGAGATCCACGAAATATTGAGTTTTCATTCGAAAAACATATTTTTTATTATTTATTATAAAATTAACCCTTATTGTAAGAGATAAATGACAAAGGTTAACCCCAAATATGATTGAAATCTTATCAGTTATGTTGCTACCATTAACGACTAAATTAGAATGATTTGTGTAGATGTCTACCTCACTACTCAAATTAGAAACAGTATAACTTAACATTGCCGTTACAAGGCAGAAATAGATGCGGATAGTGCCTTTGGAGTCGAACCACGATAGACTTTTCCACCTTCAATTTACCACATCCTTTAATCAGTTCCATAACATATCCTCATTTCATCGTACTCGTTCTCAACGCCATTACCACCGTTACTGTGATATAAATTTTAGGAATAGGTCAAGAGCGACATATTGTACGGGGACAAACTCTTTACACACATTCGGCGCTCGAGGAAAGTGTGTCGGACGCAATAAATCGTCGATTCTTATCGGCGACCGGTAATTTTCGAGACTATTGAAAGCATTACTGTTTTCTCACATAATCAAAACCGCTGGCCCGAGATTGTATCGACTCACGAAACGTTAATAACGCGTAGCTGCGCGCGTGCAACGAATGTGTTCCGTTTTTTTTTATTTTTCTATTTCATTGTGTCCAAATTGAGTGTCCGTTACATGGTGACGCTAAGTTCACTTTTTATCGTAATGCAGGAAATATCGATACCCTGTGCGGAAAATATTGTAATTAATTTATTAACGTTCAACGAATAAGGCCATGTAGAAAACTATAATTATGACAATGGCTACTGAAAGAAGCAAAAGTAAAGCTGTTTGAAATCGTTTGGTAATTGACTACATAATTGGCCTTTATTAAGCATTCAGTTAGTATTTCGAAAAAATCTAAGCTACAGGTACTAAATATTCATTATCGTTATTATTTTTATTAACTTTTATTTTAATATCTGTTTGTATGCCGAAACCCAGGGCCATAACACTAGGTCATCACTGAACTGAACGATTAATCTGATCACATTCCTATGTGAACGTGTAAATACGAAAACGTCTGTCACATCACATTATATATATACTTACATATAAGTGATTCCGAATTTAAATGTAATAGTCGAAAATCTTTTTTGTTTTTTTTCGGCTTCTCATTCGTGATGCGAGCGGCGCCAGTCGCGCCGTGACGTTAGACCGGCGCCCGAAGTTTTGTTTACAGTGAACATAATTTGCTATCGTTATGCCAAAAATGTAGATGTGGTTTAATAGAATTAATATTTACGAGCCTGTATAATCTACACTTTAGTATACAAAAGAGTAGTTAGTTCCGACAAAAATGAACATTTTATTAAAATGAATTCTTTGGCTTCATCACATTGAAATTGATTTTCTATTTTTACTCTTTCTCGATACAATACAATACTATATTTCACAACGGAAATAAAAAAGGTGTGATTATGAAAAATATCTATGTCTTTGTCGTTTGAGGCTGACCTAAATAGTCGATCACTTTGGTACTGGCAAATGCCGTGACTAATTTCTCAAAGAACACTCTCTAAAACCTTCCACAAGTCACCGATTCACTCTCGATTTTCACGCTTAGTTACACAGTTATGGTTCAAACACGGTTATGCCTATATCTTTAAAAAGACAACACTATTCCGTTACTACAAATTTGTGCTAAAAATGCTATATATAATAATAATTCTACATATTGTGATTGCCCATAGGTACGTCGAATTCGAACAAAATTAAATGGTAATTGTAATTTGTAACTTAAAGTTTGCCAGTAACTTGAACATTTTATGTTATATTGCTGCTCCGTAGGTTACTGATTTCTAGGAAAACTTACGATAATCCATCTGACCGTATAAATTATAATTAGCCAGTAGATGAATCAAAAAGTAGACGGTAACTAACTATTGTAGCGATTATTACTTACCATTTCTCAATATTAGATTTAATACATATCAACAACGTATGTCTTCAATTTCTAGTAGGTCGGTATCTAACAAGGAACGTAATTTTATGCTTTCACCATTAATTAGGATGCTCGTCGAGGGTCCAATTACGGAATTATGAGCTCTAAATGGCATTTAACCTACAAAAGCACGAGTAGGTATATAAACATAATTGCACTCTCGATTTCTTCTATCGCCAACTAGCTGTAGCCCGCGGCCCCGGCTGTTCACATTTCTAATATGAGTTATATTATTTGGCGTACAAAGCAAATTAAAGTTTCTTTTTAACAATAGATGTCAATGATAACCGCAGAGATATGCTCCATGGCATTGAAAATACGCATTATTAATGACTTCCTAATTATTAACGAATGATATATTCATCATCAATGTAAGTGAAATCGGATTGAAACAATCATACGCGTCATTTAAAATAAATGACAGCTATGTTGAACTATCTTTACTAATGTAATATATGTATAGTGACATATTTAAGTGGCAAAATGGTGATGGTTCGAGCTAAAAACCCTATGACATTTTTGCCCATGGAACAAGGGCAGTCCAAAGGCAATCCTAAATGTATATTGTACTCACCCTGCAACCGTGCAATGCACATCTCGTTGTGGGCGTTATTCTCAACAAAAATATGTACAAACACATGTTTCTCATTTTCCGGGAACGTTACGCTCGACCCGGTATGCATTAACCCAATTTTTTCGCGACTTCTGTGGATTAATTCGTAACGTTGCTTTATTAGAGTCAGTGTTAAAACCCTACGTCCCTATAGTTAACCAGACGCCAAAAGAGATAGCCTCGTCATATGAGATTTATATTTTCATTTTACGGCGGTCCAGGGCACGTTCGACCTTTCAATTTTTTTTAAGTATCATGCCGTCCATCTTGTAATTTCTTGCCACTACCACCCGTAATGTACCATCTGTAATGAACCCCAGATGAGTCCTATTTGAGGAAGAGATGCATTGCAACTTCTGAGGGCTAAATTGGAAAGGCTCAAAACTTGAAGTCTCCCTTATCAATACTTCAAACTATTATTGTTATTAGACAAAAAATGGGTGTGGTGGGAGTGCTCCTGGAACCCAATCACAAAATATTCTATCACCGTTTTAAAGTGGACAAACCGAAATGCTGTGCATATTACAAATCAATAATCGTCCGCTTAAATACTAAAGGAAAAATAAAGTCCTCAAAGGTGTGCGAAGCCTATTAATCAGCTCTTGACCAGCTTAGTAGAGTGTAGTGCAAAGTCCATTCTGAAATGAAACCCGTGCCCAACACTGGGACAGTAATAGGTTGACGTTGAGAGATGGCATACTACCCGCTACAATACACTACACACTAGTGTCATATATCTTTTGAGAAAATTTTTGGGCGTCTCATTGTGTGTGTGCAGTAACCCAGATTCGGTAGTGTCTCGCTGATTAATGCCGCGCTGAAGTGTAATGGTAGCGACGACATCGGACTCTGTGTACCAGTTTTGCTTTTTTTTGTTTCTTGACACAATTCTTAGTTACGGCACGTTGCCTGTGAAGATCGAGATGGGGCGACATTTATTTAGGGAGAATAATTACACGTTTTAATTTTAGTACACACTATTACACTTTTTACTTTAAGTACACGTTACTTTTTTGTAAACCGTAAACACTAGTAGTTATTCGGTTTAGAAAAAATAACGTTCACATAAAAAGAAATACTAAGATAATGACGTCATCATCTGCGTTTTGTACACGAAAAGGCAGAAACGAAACAGTAATCAGCGTGCCTCGCTTTTACCGATCTAAATCACGTAGCGCAGTTTTTTTGACGGCATTCGACATGACACTTGTCTGATTCACGTCGTGTTCTATGCGCTACGGCAAGATGATGCCTGTAATTAGGGGGTGAAAGCTGGCTTTGTGTCAGATCCGTGAGCGTTTAGTTCACACGAAATTTTGATATGTACAAATAAGTATAAGCTATAAAGAAATGTGCATGTTAAAAAAATATATAATTTACGACCCGCGTGGCGCAGCAATCAACCATACCGGTCTGCGACGCAGCTAGGTATGGACAAACACATATCTAAATTATGAATTCAGATGTCTGTCAAAGGTTTGAGAGTTTATGAAGGATCTATTTGAGTCTATAATACCCATAACACAGGAAATTCTAGTAAGATACTATGATTGTAAAAAACTTTCTACACTCGTAGCCGTAGTTACGATTAGAAACAAAACCCAGAATAAACAAATTTCAATATTGACCGATCATCCAAGCCATATAGGTAATGATTACTGTATCGTTCAGTAATCATAATGGTTATGAAGGACTTTAAAAGATATTTATGGATAAGTTACATTAAACATCTTGAAATAAATTGATTGAAATACGAGGAAAATATTAAAAGAAATTTCTTGATTAACATCTAACATACCTAACGATCTCTGTAAACTCGGAATCTCTTTTAAATTGTACAACTCGATAATTTCCATACCTACCACCGTAAATGAGCTAAAGTTGATTGAAAAAAATGTACAAGTGAGACAATATGCGTATTCAAAGAAGACACACCCAATGCCCACGTGTTATAAATTTCAATTCGCTACCACTTTGCCAGACGTGTGTTCGAAACTGCAAAAAATAATGAAGCAAGTGTGCTCAATAAAAATCTAACTCTCCTCAGTCGGTGTCAATAAATCATCTAAAAATAAATACTACATTATACATGTTACGCGATTTGTATTTAAATACATATTAGTATCGCTTTGGTTGATGTATTTTTGTTGTGAATCCAATTGGCACTCGCGCCTTTCAGGTTTTTCAAATTAATGTACATGTTAGAAAATAATTGTCACTTTAACGATGAAGGAAAACATAGTGACGTATTCTACAGGCTAAAAGATCTGTGAAAATTTCACGAAAGTAAGTAAGGTCTAATAATGACCTAAAGTTTTCTCATTGTGGTCTCATTGTGGAAGGAGACCCGTGAGACAGTTAGATGTTGATGATGATGAATACCTCTAACTAGGCAACAGACACTATGTTTATGACTGCGCTATAATAATAAGATCAGGTTAATGAGAGATGGTTGAAAGTAGGAACTAATCTATTCTGAAGGAAGTTCCCAATAGCTAGTTTGAACGATTACTACAGCGTTATAGAGATGTAAAGCAAAGTTTTACGTAGTGGGAATTGGCAGAGATTCAACGTAACAAACACGATGGAAGTAAAATGAATAGACTCCTAATGTTTGTGCTGCATTCGGTTTGTCTAAACATTTTTGATAATACCTACTCTTGACAAATTTGTGTAACAGAAGTGAACGCTTAATTTTGCTCATTGATATCCTCCACTTCTACATTGAGATATCGAAATGTTGTATTCTCCAGCTCCTCAGTTGTCGTAGGGAGACAAAAGTCCAATAATGACATAAAAAATGTTTGTCCCAACGAATAAACGTGGTATACGCGAGTTAAGCGGAACTCGCTTACTATTAAACAATAATTGGATTGGATGTCTATTTGCGTTACTCCATGAATGGTACGTACGAATAGTCTGTCACGGATATTAGACATGAAACGTGAAGAAAAACGCGTACGAAGATTGATACGATCTATTCGCATCGGCGGAGAACGACGATTGTTTAGTTTACGTGTATACACTCTGATTCAATAAAGAACGTGAACTAAAACGGCGTGTTCCGTATATGTTCCTTCCTCACATGTTATAGTGAACAAGCGAGAGGTAAATAGAAATGCCTATATTTTTTTGGTTAAAAAATTATTGGAACGAGTTATATCGTTATTGCTACGCGCGCGGCGCCGCGAACGACATACGTCTGAACGTACATCAAAGCGGAAAAGTCGAAAGCGCGCCTGGGCACGAGCCTGTTGATATGCGCACTTTTTATTTTAACTGTTAAGATTGATCGCATCGGTATGCATAGTTCACATCACACATTTCGCTTTTACAAAACGAAAGTGAGTAAATAGGTGTTTACTTTGAGTATTTCAAAGGAATTTTATTTTCTCTGTGCAGAAACAAAAAAGTTACTAAGAGCATAAATGTACAATAACATAATAATAAACTGTTAACGAAATATGTCAAGTTATAAGTTACAAAATATATTTTACTTATACGACTAGTCTAACGTTTACTAACCTATTGCTATAGTAATTTTATGAACGCACATAGAATAGTAATAACATAAACATTAAAGTTAAAATAAAGTACAAAGATAAAAAAGGAATTAAGAGACATACCCGGACTTACGTACTTTTAATTTGCTTAATTATCAGCAATAACATTTATAACTTTAATAACTATGTATTTCAGTAACTGTGCATATAGCAATTTTGAAGGTGGCAGAACTTGTGTACTTCGACTCCGGCAGCACCATTTACACCTATTTTAGCCTAATAACAAGTGTTAAGCGCTACTGTCTTTTAATTTGAAAGCTGTGGTAAAGAAGACATACTTATCCGACGCGTTCCAACTTAGTCCTTAGAGGTAGCACATGTTTGATCGATCTCAGGGAGGACTCTTATCTTCTCTGAGGTTGATTACACATGTTCATGTGTAGCAATGGTCTCTTTCCATCAGATCGCATGTTCGGTTGCTTCTTTAACGAAATAAATAAATTAAAAAAAATCTGTTACAAGGAAGGCGTAAAACTTAATATCGCCTAACATATTTCGAAGCCTCCTAACGTGTCCCTCGTATTGCAGAGCCCCGGCGCGGTGAGCGGCGCGGGCGCGGGCGCTGAGAGCGGCTCGCGTGACGCTCTCGACGTGCGCTATTCGCTGGCCGCGCTCGCCGACGACTACACGAAGCGCAAACACGTCGTCAGGGTCACCACCGCGGCAGGTGCTGAACTGCTGCTACAGGTAAGATTTGCTAGCACATTTTAAAGATTTACCACTCCACGACTGTTTACCAGTACCAACCCCAAATGGCAAGACGTGGGTTCAGCTGTCCAAAAGATATGTCGGCGAAGAAAGTGATAAAATCATCAATCAATGCTAAAACTGACTTTAGCATTGACTAAAAATTTTTAACGTTTGTCAAATTTTGCCATTCTCCTCAAAACAGAACACTGCCCTTGCATGATGCTTTCTAAACTTCTCATAATATGAGACTTTCTCATAATATATATAATATCACCTTAGAATATATTATATTCAAAGGTTCATTTCTTACCAATTGTGTAGAGACTAACGCCTTACTTGCTTTATTGTATATATATGTTGTATTCTTATGTGATGAGCGTGTCACACAGTTACACAACATACGCGGTGTTGTAACTTAGACGATGCAGCTGTGATCAGCGTCGGGTATAATTTCGATAATACAATATTATATATGATAATAGATATCCATTAACCATTTAACGTTAGGGAGTCAATTTGCTGTATACAAAATAGCGATACAAGCAACCAACATATTTACTGTAAATTTAATTTCTTTAACCATAAGAGTCATAGTTTAATAATTATTCATAAAATATGATTCATTGTTATAAATAACAATTTGTTCTGTCTATGGACTGTGATATTTGCCGCCTAGACACGGCTATTGGCAACACTTGTTATAAAGCTTTTAAATTAAAACTAAAAAGATACAATAAACGATTTCGTCAGAATATTGCTATAAATGTTTTCACGCTCAACCATAAGTTCTTTTACATTAATCTACGCAGAGTGTCGAACATCAATTGCGTGTCTATATAATGAGATCCATCGCAACCGCAAAGAAATTAATTCTAAAAATAACATTTGCTTACGAATTCGTTTTAAAACTTTGCCAAGCATTGTAGAAACTAGATATACATATTATTATTGTAGAGACAAGATACTTTAAAATAAAAGTATATTAATATTGTACCTTAAAAAGAAACAATTTAATGTAAAACTATATAACTAATAGTGAACATTACATTAACAGTAATTCGAAGTTAAATTGCATACTTATCAAAATAAAATTTTAATAACACTTCTCGTGTTCGTTT
>DWRA01000055.1:0-41564 GCA_018250295.1 Spathilepia clonius
TGTTCCCATGTTGAGCTCGGCTCTCACCTTAAAAGTGAGAAGTCTCTGCGTAGATGTTTTATTTCACAGGAGAATACAATTATGTATTACGTAGCCACCGCAGTTGTGACGGTTCTATATGTGAATGCCTAAATTAGTTAAGAATATTTCAAGAGTGTTTGTAGGTAGTAAACAAATTATATCATGCAAATCTTTTATTTAATGAATATCTAACAGAACCTAATAATCAGAATAAATATCTAACACTGACTGACAGAGAAGAAACAGCTTAAACCGATGCTTCAACAACATTAAATTTTACATAAGCTATATATATATTAAGCTCTTATGTAAAATTTAATATTGTGTAACAATATTAAATATTGTAATATGTAAAATTTAATATTGTTACACAATACATAAGAGCAAGGCATAAGAGCTTAAGTATATGTACATGAAAACTAAGAAAGAATCCTTGCAAGTTGATTATGTAAATAATCTAAATACGGGATAAAATATTATAAGCCTCTACAAAATATTTTAAAATCACATTTTTTTATTTCGTAGTTAAACGTTCAATAGTACTCCCATTATATGCTTCTACATAACAAAATTATGTTCCACCAACCACGGTATAATTAAACAACAACTAAACTTCTAGAGAACTTGTAAAACCCGCTAAAGTTATTCCTAGCTTTAAGTACGCTTTAAAAATATTTAACATCACACAAAACATAATAATTGAACCACAGCAGTTGAGAGTAACTTTTGTGTTCATTATTAAACTTTTAATTAACCCTGCCCATACTCCCGTTTACAGATATACCACAACTATAATGGATAAAATAGTGACGTGAAACTGAAACATCGACAAGTAAAAGTCGAACATTTTCGATTTGCCGATAAATGATTATCAACAGTTTTTAAACGTTTCTCTATGATTTAACTAGTAACTTTCTGTACATAAAGTTTACTGTACATACATATTTTAAAGATAATATTGAAAAACGGACAATAGTAAACATTAAGCTCAAATTATTGTCATTTTAAAATCTGTATGTAAATGTTATGATGTTATGATAATTTCAAAAACTTTGCTTGGTACTCTAACCAAATCCATTTCCGTTTTATTTATAAGGTTTTATAAAATACAACGGCGCTTAATACTATTACGTCGCTTATATGACCAGGGTTGAAGACAATGCTAACAGACATATTTTTACACAAGGCATTCCGACTTAATCTTCAGGAGTAAAAATGCATATATTACCGATATAAGGACTCAAATTGTATTTAGGGGTTAATCGCAGATGTAAATGGCCGGCAGGAATCACTTTACATCAGATAAACTGCATGCTTGTTGGCTTCCTTAATTAAAAAATTATATAATAACGGCACAACACTAAATACATAGATTACAAACAACAATACATCTTTATTAGAACAACGGACGAGATTCCGACGAAGCCGACGAATGTGGAGTTATCCGGGCCACGCGTTCAGCGTTCTGGCTACGTTTGTTTTCGCTCATATTAGCTAGGGTTGCCACAAGCGGGAGGAGGGATACTATATGAAACGAGAAAAGAAAGATAATTTATAAAAATACATTAAGTTTCGTAGCTTTGTGTAGGAGTGGGACTGTTTTCGTTAGAATAGATTAGGGTAATGTATAAAATATGTCTTAAGTATTTTTAGCCTGTTTTCTACTTAAACTTATTATATAAAATGAAATTAAAGACAATCGATTTCTCAGTCAGCAGTTCACCTAAGTAAAACCTTCGCGTAAAAATAGTTGAACTTACAATTTGTATGATAGAATGTCTCATGTACTAATATAGTTTATCAACTCTCAGTACTGTACATATTTTAATATAGAAATGTTACAAAATTGTTTACTGCTTACTTTATAATAATCGTAGATTTTTGTTACGTTAGCGCCAACCCTAACTACCGTAGATGCAAGTAGCAAGTATTTGGACCGCTTTGAGCAAATGATTGCTATTTCAACTGCGGGCGCGGAACATCGCAAAACATCGAGTGGTATTGAGTTTGTTCGAGTTTCAATACAACAAAGTTAGTATATTGTTTTGTATTTCATTTCTGGTTTTCACTAGTTCCTTTGGTCGCTAACTACTACAAATACCTATTTGACGTCAAGTACAACATAAACTTACTATCAGATATATTCAGGCTTCTGTATGAAATAATATGGATATCATTTATAATCAACATAAAAAATCTTACTACCAGTAAGAGAAGTCTGAGGACTAAGTTGGAAGGCTAGGCATAAATTTCGTTGGGCAACGATGCCTCTCAAGCTTGAATCCATCAACACTGGCTATAAGGCAAATGTACCTTTATTTTTTGGTATCAAGGGGAAAACATTCAATAGCTACCCGACACTGTGGGAGCATTGCCGGTTTATGTGGGATTTTTACCTCACTAAAACCCTCCCGGTGGGTGTCTTCACCGATGTGTGGAGGCCTTAGGGATCTCCAACGGAACACAAACGCAGCCCTCGGTGTAGTCTTAGTGTATCCGGAGTTGAACCAAGAAAGTCTCATCCATCATACATACTTACATTACATTATTTACTTTACATGAAACTATATTGGGTATAACTAGATAATGTTGCGACGAAATATCTATGTAATATAATAGTACCTAATTGTTAACAATACAAAACAGAACTGTTACTAACCAAACCTAATGATTATGTGACCTAATTATAATGTATTTTATCTTGATACAAAATAAACCCTGATTGAAACATAAAATATATAATTACATAATTATTATTTACGTGATGTCGCAAACTTTATTACTATATCCATAATATTAGATTAGTTTGACAAAAACCACACTGTAATAAATGAAACGCGGTTTAAGTCAAAGACTTATTTCTCCTAACTTATTTGTACTATAAGTAACATGGCATACTGAGATATGACTTAAAGTAGTCACTACTGGCTCATGGAGCGCTATTTATAGGTAGCGACGTGCAGGTAATATCGTGACACCAAATTTTTAAGTTAACACATTCACTAATTAAAACTACTACTGTAAATAGTTGTAATAGGCTCATTTTAATTGCGAAAACGAAGACCAAATATAAGCCACTGATTTTGTTGACCAAAACAACGATAAAGAATTGTGTCGGTTCTTCAATTAATTTGAACGAAAATTTTGATCTGAAATTCTTAAAACTAACGTAAAACTCTGAAACCTGAACTAAGGAGAGGAAATAAATAAAATAAACGGACCGTCTATAAAATGCACCAATTTTACGTTGTCCCGTTTAAAACATACTTTTCCGCTGTCTGTTAATCGCATGTCCACAGTCTGCACGCTATCGTCTTAATATTGCGCTACTAAACTAGAGTGACCATAAAGTTGCAATGTTTCGGATTTACCTTTGTATTATGGTGTGTTATAGCTAGGTACTTAGATAATTTAATTAGATGAAGTGTATAGCTCTAGACGACTTTCTGAAGGTTGCATTAAAAAATTTTTGCGTGTTGTGGCAAATGCGTATATGTAGTACAGTTATTGTAATATTAAATTAGTAACGATTCCCAATATTTATTTTACGTTCATGAATTTTAAAGAAAAATATAGATAAAAAATATAGAAATATATAGTTATTCAGGGAATTGAAGGTATTATCTCACCGTAACGTTGTTGTCTTTTGTGATTAACAAAGCTAGGCGCGTTGACTATCGTAAGACCTATTATTTAAAATGATTATCTGATCTGAAGTTTTGCTGCTTCAAAAATTTCAACTTCTGTGGTTAGTAACGTGGTAGTTTGTGGAATACCTTTGATACTATTTAAATTTTTAAAACCAGTGTTTATGTGTGATAGCACTTACTTAACTTCAAGGGAATTAAATTCCCGTTACGTAAAGATTTTATAGGTAGTAGTAGAAGCTTTTGAGTTTCGACTCCGGCATCACCACTGCTACATCAATTTTTTACTAAAGGCTTTAGGCACGTTAGGCTTTCCAACGAAGTCCTCAGGAAACGCACCTGTGGTCGATCTCATGGGGACTCTAATTTTACATTTGGTTGATTACGGATGTCTATGGGTGGCGGTGTCCACTTACCATGAGCTCGACTGCATGCTCGTTTGATACTTTTATACAAAGTTGTATTACAGTATTATTAACATTTACAAGCAAAGTTCATAGTTTACGCATTTTCAAGGAATATTTCCCACGATAACACACGCTGTCTTTACAATCTACCAACTTTATCCGTTTCAAGTGAATTAGCATGAATGTTTACACAAACGACTGAAAGTATTTAGTTGCGAGCTAATCCGTTTAGCGGCCTTACTCTCTGGAATTTACGCTTGGGATGTTCCCACGTAAAAGTGCAATTATAGAGAAGTGCAGATAGAAAATCAAGGCTTTTAGTATAGTTAAAGGATGAGGGATGAGGGATGAGGTTTAGGGATGTGCGATTAGGGATGAGGGATGGGGGATGAGGGATAAGGGTTAGGGATGTGCGATGAAGGATGAGGGATGAGGGATGAGGGATGGGGGATGAGAGATTAGGGATGGGGAACGAGGGATGAGGGATGAGGGACAAGGGATGAGGGACGACGAGGGATGAGGGATGAGGGATGAGGGATGAGGGATGGGGGATGAGAGATGAGGATTTAGACGGGGATGAGATTGATAATGAAAATGTGTATGAGGATGAGGTCGTGGGATACGGGTATGTTTGGGTGTATTCTTGTATTTGAATTTGATTCAGATAAATCAGACCGATTCAGCTGAAATTTCGCATACACTAAAAGTGTTACTTATTCGTAGTGAGGTTTTTCTACATATAAAGTGGCGGTCTCCACAAGATGTTGAATCACTTATTTTTAGGTACCCCCGTGATTTGGATATCAAATCAAAGTGTTTTACAGAAGAATCAAATCAAAATTAAATCATCATATTTGGTTTCGTCACGTACAATAATAAAACCGCGCGTTATAGCTAGTATGTGTGTTGTGTGGATAATACAGTTCGATCTTGCTTAATTATAAACGCACCCTCAATTGATTAACGCTCATTGGTTCAATTTGTTACGCCGTGCTTTTATTTAATTACGCGCGTTCCTAAGCAAAACGCGTACTGAACTTCTTTTTCATGGCGGCAATGTCATTTTTTCTTTAGAGACAATGCCTATCTTCTATTATTAATTGTATTCAATAAAACACTGCTTCTTTTAAGTCATAATATATGCAACTGACATGCATTTCACTTTATTGTTAATTATCGCTGCCGTCCATGGACATCTGTAACCAGCTCCATATAAAACGGGGGACCTACCTGAAGCCAATCACAAATGCGTTGCCACTTCCGAGAACTAAGATGGTCACCTCGTATGTAAGCCAGCCATGCCAACAAAACGCAAGAACTGCTTTTTGCTCGAAATATTTCAATACTTTACAAATTACTATCACAATATATTTAACTATGGACTAAAAAGTATACGTCCTGTAATATGTGTATATCGGTATCTGTATACTTTCATCATATACATGAAAAAAATTCAGATGTGAAAGATAATGTGAGTACTGCTATACAACTGAAAATCAATAGCATAGGCAGTAGGGGTTTTATGTCACATAATCCAGTTTATGAATGATCATTCACTCTGACATTTAATAAAGCAGACATTTGAGTATCTGACGTCGCGCTAATCTAGATACATTGTAGCCGAGCGTTCATTTTTTGCTGCTTAATTTTGAAAAAGTACTGCGGAGAGGCCGGGGAGTTTATTTCGTGCATTACTTTACCTTAAAATACGAGATTACGTTTTAATATACATATGATTGTATTAGAGAAGATATACTACTACTAATTTTAATTAGTTGTGTAAATACCCGCATAACGAAGAGGACAAATAGGCTAAGTATTAATGATAAACCTAATCGATGATAGCAGTAACGGACAGGGAATTAATGGTATTTACAGGCAGGCTAAAGAAAGTAGTTTGAACAAATAGTCGATACATATTTCAATGAATATTTTTTTATATGCGGCAAAGAAAATGATTATTGATCAGTTGTACGCGCTGCAGTGTTGGATTTTGGTTACTATGTAGACAAAGTCGCAGGAATAAGCTAATATGATAATTTTAGTTGCTAATAGTAACTCCTACTTGTGCGTTGACCACAAAGCAAGCCTCCGCGTCTCAGATACATAATCTGAACGTAAATCCGGATTATTGCGTGTTTATTCCCGCATACATGGTACTGGGATAATGAAGATATATCACAGGAATAATTCGAAGAGGACGTGTTATGATTTAAGTCCCGTATTGTAGAAAATTGTGTTTTATGTATCCATAATTTACATCGAATCATTTTTAGTACAAAAAGTTCTTCTTTTCACCATGTCGTATATCAGCTGTCTAACTACATTCTATTATAACAAACATATATACATGAAAGAAGTGGTTTAACTTAGTTCTCGGGGATTACAAAACATTTATCTACGATAGAGTTTTCCAAAAAGAGGCTCCAAAAGAGATCCCTTTGCATAAAATCGAAATTTACATACATACGCTTGTAGATGATAACGGCTACTAGTAATTGGAATGCTCTTCGCTTCTTTGATATGAAAAAGATAATACAAACAGCTCGTTTCGCTCTTTGTATAAATCTAACAATTAAGGCCAAAAATATAAAAAATAAAAGCTCATTTAAACTCCTTACAGCTTTTATTTTAACAATTTCTCCTCAGAGGTGTTCCTGCATTCAGTTTGAAATCGAATACTCGTTGAGAAGTAATGAGCAAATACTTTTTACTCTGAATATATAAACTATGTAGAATAATTGAAGGTAGAGTATTTCGTTGAGATGAGGATTTCTAACACGAATCTCAATGGTAGCAACATATCTGCAGCGGTAGAGGAATCTTATCCTATTTGGAGTCGATTACAGACGTCAATAGGCGAATTTAATTACTCGTTGATTTCAACAAATATGTGGTTGCATACTTTGGAAAATGGTAGAATTTTTTGTTGTTCGACTTTGGCTGTACCAACGCCTCACCTATTTTTACTTAATAATAACAAAGATCTCTATCTAATCTTATTTGGGGACGATTACAGACGTAGACGGACAGCAGTCGCCACTTATTATCAGGTGGACTATAGAGTCGTTTGTTACTTTTAGATAATAAAAAAATACCGATACCATTTGTTCTTTTTTATTATCCTAGGCTTGAAGCTGTTCGAAGAAAAAGGCTTAAAAAGAAATAAGTGCTTTTATAATTTTGTGATTGTGTTTTATGTGAGTTTTATGCGTATATTTAATTATGAGACTTTTTAACTATAACAAAATATTGTAAAGATATATATTTACGAAAGAAACAAAATAAAATGATTCATAGCACAGTTATGTTATTGCCATAAAAAGACTAATGAGACATGATTTACTGACCTAAAGCATAATTTTGCTTTCCTACTATATTTCCAAAGATAAGTTAAGAAAATTACATAAACATGAACTTTCCCCTTTCTGTATACGGCCTTGATCTGATATGATAATAGAAGCAACTGATCTGTGAAAATGACCTGAAAAGGTCATATTGTAAGATATTGGGGAGAAAAACAGAATCGGCTGGCAGCCCGCGTAGTATTTTACGCCTGGCCTTGAATACACGTAAATTACGCCAAAAATAAGAATTTTAACAGTAAGTAGATAATATATTTTCTCCTTTATTTATATTTATTGATTTATGTCTTACTTTAGTGTCATCTGGGAACAAAAATGTCTCTCTCTAAAATTTATAAAATGTATTCATCACACGTAGCCCTGTACAAGTGTATTTTGTAGTATAAGTGTTATGGATATACGCAAAGATACTCATACAAATACCTAGATGGTAAAAAGAAATATAAATTTAACATTTAGTCATGGTCTGGCCTGTACATATTGTGACCGCTCCGCCTTGCGGGTCGTCAAATAAAAAATATATTGTATATTATCTAGATCATATTTGTTGATTAAGCAGTTTTAAAAAATATAAAAATAGGTAAATGTAAAATTGTATATGATTAGTTTTCACAAATACGTTTATAATCCGGTCCTGGAAGTAAATTTGATACGCAAGCTTTAATCTTAAAAAATATGTATTTTTAGTCCACGTCCAGATGTAACTTGCAGTTACACCAATCTATCGGCTTCTTCTAAAACAAAATAGCTACTCCAAATAAATTTCCACATTACCTAGGTAGCACCACTATTTAAGTATACGTATATACAGGGGTGTTTATGTCTATTTTAAATGCACGGTTCGTAATGGGTTAAGAGCCCTTGAGGCTTCCTCGCATCCGGAAATTCTATATGTACACTTATGTTGGTACAGAAAATATGTAGATGTAAATGGGATGTTGAAGAACTTAATGGAATACAAACTTACATATAGTGTAGAATATTAATCGTTAAGTTATTTGGTACAATTGGACACACATTACTACTACCGAGTATAGGTTGCTATATTTTTACCACTTAATCTTGAACAGCCATTGAGAACCGGGAATGACTTTAGCTCTGGAATTAATAGAAAAAGATTAGTGAATTCACCTCAGCAGCCAATCCATGCTTCAATGGTCCTCTTTATATCTTTTGGATCTATCCAAGTATAACATTTAAGATAAATAAACAAGTTCAAGAAAATTCAGACAATTGTGAGAAAAACTTTACATTGGTGGCGAGAACTACATAAATGCATTTTTAAAAGGCGTAGGTGCATCATCAGGCTACTCTCCGTTCTTCTGATTAGTTAGAGTATAGTATTCTAGACCTAAATTTACTTCTTAACGAAATCTTCAAGATGATGAAACGGAAGACTACTCACCTTGGGGAGAGCATAAAGTGACCATAAAAGAGAAGCATTTGTGTGCTCTTGAGATTCCAATGCTTCCCTGCACCGTGGTCATCAAGAAAATTTTAGTATATTTTCATAATCTGATTTTCTTTTCATGAGGATTTTCTCCCAAATTTCAAAAATGGGCCTGAAGAAAACAGTTATTGCGGTGTAAAAACTACAGCTATAACATATATCTAACGCACAATTAGGCATGTGATTGTCAACCTCAGCTCGGTACTTACGCATTCTAATACAAACAAGCAATTCGATTATTTCTCTAAACTTTGTGCTTGGCACGGTAGCTTAGCCAAATAATTTAAAATACATTCCTGACAACATACGAGTTCTGGCACAGTCCATTCAACTCAAAAGTGATTCCGCTCGATTCGAGACCTCTCGACTCGAGCAATACATTTTCAGTTGAAATCGGCCAGCACCGTTCGATGTTAATAAATAATTGTACCGTTTTTCGTTTGATACGTTATTTTTATGAAATAGAAGTAGCAAATGTGTATGTCATCTATAGAATGGTAAATGGTCACTATTGACAATAAACATTCGTTATCAATCCGAAATTGTATTGGAGTCTAATCTGAGGGCTAAGTTTTAATGACTCATATAACTGTTTAACTTGTAATTACATTGACAGCACTATTACATGGTGGGAGTAACTGTGATGGTGTTGTTTCTGGGTTTGAGACCAATAAGGATTCTACTACATTGAAATAGAGGAAGTCGTTTAAGAGTTAAGTATTTTTATTCCAAATTTGACCAGGTAGGTACTAAAATAAAGATTTTTGATCAATTAAAGTGTAAGCTGGTTTATTCAACACAGCAATCCGTTTCGTACAGCACTTTACACAGCGACGGGCACTCAGCTGCGTGGAATCGAACAAGCATATCGCATTAGGACGTGCGAAGTACCGTCTGCTACGCTGTGCGAATGTATGACTTTGTCCTTAAATCCAGTCTGCCAACAAAGAGCAGATATTTAAAGTAATGTCCATGTCGATGCTGCTTCTGGATGTTCTTGCAATAGTCTGATTGTTTATTTGAGTTTGTTTTGTGTTACCTAAAAATACGTAAAGGCAAAAAACGCGAGAACTGTTGCTGACAAATTTACAACGTAAGTACTTTCGCTAAAAAATAATCTAAATTTTCCATGGTCTTCAAACATTGAATCTTCTGAGTGAAATCATAAATCAAATTTGCATATAACCTGACACCTGTCTTTGTTTGTGTTTGTCCATACTATGTACGTTACAGAAAATTCCTATGGACCTATCAATTTTGAAACTATTTCCAAGCGAGTCCTTGTGCGCTTCGAAAATACAAGTAGTATTTTGTTAAATGTATGTAATCTATTTATGTCCTAATTACAGTGTTGTTTTGTATATTTGTTTATCGTCAAAAAATATAATTTGTTTGGAAAAATAAATACAGAAATATAAAAACAGAAAATAAATAATTATAGCAGTAAAAACAATGGATGAAATTTAATGACATTAAAATAATTTGAGATATTAATGTCTAGTTAAGAATATTACCTTTAATTTTTAAATGTAACGCTATTTCAGGATCGTAATTTACTTTAATGAAAATGAAAACAATTTCCACATCAAAACACAAGATGAATTCAGCGATTCCATTATTCCCACGAGCCCGTGCACTGGCAATTAATAGAGATTTCCTGCGACTCAGCGGCGCGAAGATTGATCGCCGTCCGCCATCTTGCGACGGTAGCCGGTAATTTATCGAAAATAAATGATGGCAACGTGTTGACGGGCACTACCTGACCTAGTTCGGTAATTATTTATACTGCCGGCGTAATAACTGCCAGAGTTTTGTAAAAGTAGCGCAGAGACTAGGGTTGGCGGATACTGTAATTCTGTATGCGACAGAAAATCTTTAACCGCAATTAAAAAGATTCTGTTTATATTTAAATGATTATATAAGTATATAATTAATATTAACGTTATTAGTACGAAAATGTATATACTATTTTACTTACTACGGATAATAGTGACATTTCCAGTTTATCATTTTTATTCCTCAATATAATAATTATGCGTCTATTAAAAAAAAAAAAAAACTAGATTTTGTGCTAAGTTCAAATTTAATACAGAGGAAACGTGCGGACTTGCAACGTTTGTCGCTATAACAACGAATTTCAATGCATATTGTGCCTGTTATGAACAATATGTGAACTTTCCTATTGTTAACTGTATTTGAAGACAAGTTGAATACGGAACAGTGGACTGTTCTACAATCAGCACTCGGTCTATAGAATTTCTAGTACTGCGACTAATTTTGATGTTTGCTGAATAAATGAATAACAGATAGAAACGGGATGGAAACAATATATGATTTGAACTGAAATCCACGTGATTACATATTAATTGATAGTAGTTGAGAAATTTCTTAGTACCTGACTCCCAATAGCTTGCAAAGTTTTAGCAATGATTAAGTAACTTTCGGCGATAGTTTCTTGTAGCGTACCTTTGCGAATAATTATAATTTAACATAAATTCAAGTAGATTCAAGACGGCTTACATTAGTGTCAGTGGGAGACAGTTAACTGATTAAAAAATATTAGATTCGATATACTTACCACCACCACTACTTACCATTTAGTTTAAGTAAATAGAATGAACTATAACTAAATTTATAGAAAGCAATGATCATTTACCTACAAGTGTCAGAAAAATACGCTTACAATTACAGTTGAGAGGTGGTGAGACCAATGGGAAGTACCATCACTACATCCATTTCTAACGTGAAGCAGTACTTGTGTTTAGGTAGAAGGGTATGGATGTCGACTGACTTAAATATGACGTGACGATCTTAGTTTTCAGGGCTGTCACCGCATCTCTTATCGGCTTCAGGAACCTCAGGCCACAAATGTCTGTATCCTCGTTAGCAACCATTATAAAAAATATGGAATGTTAGCTTCTTAAACAGCTGTTTTTAAAACCGCATATAAATACTTCAGTTTTACATAAGTTTTACAATCACCACAATCTACTTAATAAAACTGTAACAACGACAACATACATACAACCAGCGAGTCTAGCGCTTCTCAAGATTCATTCATTTCTATATTAATTCGTAAGCAATTTTAAGCAATGCATATTTAAGCATCAAAATTTGTACAGGAGTTCTTATGAAGCGTACAGGAGAACTAAGAAAGAATTTGTGAAAATTGATACTAAAACGGCCTAAATTAGAACGAAAGCGTATACAATAAAAATGCACCGTCAAGCCATATTTCAATTACACCTCGCTCAGCATAATCTAGGAATGAGTTACGGAAAACTTCACCGGGAAACTTCCCAACTAGACGCCTCGAAATAATTTACAATTCAGACAAATTGGAAATGCCATGAAGTTTCACTGAAACTTTTTGCCGGTGTTTTAAAGTTGGAAATTTTGTTTCCTTACGTTTACATAAAACTGTTGTTATTTGGACAAATGAAATAAATCGCAAGAAAGTTAGTTAAAGCCTTCTAAAGTTAATTTAATTGCTGTAGAATCTTTAAATCAGTTATAATATGTGATTCTTACTAAATAAAACACAATTATCGCTTTAGATTCTTAGATGACACGTACAAAATTATAAGGACCTAAACATCGTGGTCGGATCAAAAACAATTTAGATAAAAAGGTTTTTTATATGTTCCATAAATATAATTCCCGTAAAAGAACAAAATATTTTGTGAACATTTAAACTGACTTCCTTTTATGTTCTTATGATATTCATTGTTTGTTTCAAACACAACACATTTTAGGTAGGACAAAGAGGACAAATAGACTACATAAGCTTAATAATAAAACCTGTACGAAATTACTAATATTTTGTTCACTCCAGTCCGATAAACTAATAAATTTCACTGAGGAAATAGAAAAGTAATCATAATGAACTTTTTATTTATACAAATATTAGTTATTTATGGTAAATAGCATATATAATGTGTAAACACACATACATACCCAAAACCGCACCTAAATCTGATAAGCTCCAATGTTGCTGTTTATATCCGCCTATGTTCGATAATATTATCTCTTACACGTTGCTGATTGATTCGGTGAATTGGAGAAATTACAGAGAGGCAGTTTTCAGAGACAAACATTACTTTCCATTTTACGTTAGTACTTTAATGACTTAAGTTACGGCATAAATAAAGAGTAAAAAGTTTAATAAGTATATAAAAAATATGAACTAGATCGATTTTAGACAAACGTCAACTAACACAGTTTAAGTAAAATAGACGTATATTCCGCGCTAAAAAAAGCGAGTTAAAGATTTTTGAGTACCCACTCTTACTCACACTCTCAAAATCGGTTCAAAAGAGTTATTAGAAGAAGAATGAAGAGCCTGTATTTCTTGTCAGCTATAAGTTAAAAGCAGTGAGAGCCTAGTGAAACTTGGCATCTCAATCGGGGGATCTGAGGTTGGAATCGCAATCCAGCGCCTCTAGTTTTAAAAGTCAAGTGCGTATCAGAGGTTAATTAACATTTGCGTTTAAGCAAGCATGGTGACCATGGCTTTAACTTTCCTCTCACTTTGAGAAGAAAGTCGTGCCCAGCAAGTAAGAAATGTTTAAGGTAATAATAAATAGGCCTCTTCTCGGTAAGTGTACGTCATCGTTAACGCAACTAAATAACAAGCTTTTGGAAATAAAAACCCTCTATAGATGAGCTACATATGTTAGTACGCGACTAAAGTAAAATTTTGGACCTTCCGAAGTAGTAAAACATTTTTTTAAATTGCAACGTACCGCTGGTAAATTTGTCACGTTTCAAGGAATTGATATGTTTGGAATTATCACTTCATATTTAACATTCTGTAACGTATTTTTGGCACAAATAAAGCTTCTGTTGACAACTTACTCTGTCCACAAACTAACCCGGAAGTAACCCTATATCATCGCAAATTGGATGACATAATTGAAGACAAAGCTACATTGTCTACCGATAAACAGTTATTATTTATCAGAACGAGAAATATAACAATGCGGTATTGCTGGAACACAGTTACAGAATTAGTTTCTTTGTATTAGTATTTAAACCAGTTTATGATTGAGGTATCAGTCGAATCCCATATAGTCTTTGAAAATGGTAGAACTTTTCATCGCATGTATTCAGGCATACAAATGAAATTATATACCAATTTCAACGTTACTAAAAATTAAAAAATATTAAAATACATAGATGTTGGTTAAGTACTTAGGTTTGAAGTCGGCTTATAACTTACTTCGCGTGATCATGATATAAATAGTGATTGGTAAAAGCGACTAGTGGATAGTATTTATCATGTAATCAACTGCTTAAGTTGCCACCTGAAGTGTGCTCGAAGGAAATTAATATAATGACTAGTATTTACTGGGAGTTGTTAGTAATTACTACTAGTAGTACTTGTAATTAAACTTTATTAAAAAAATTACACGCTACCACCACGTAACTATGTACCTTCATAAATATAAATAATACAATGATAATTTTCTGTATATATAAAAATAAATGAACAAACAGCCTTCGTAGGATTTGTGTGACAAACGATGCGCCATCGTCGCGAGGTAAGACGATTCTCAGAACCTAAGGCTATTGTGTTATCTCCAGCGAGCTACTAATGGTGAATGAAAGGCAACTTATTAAAAAAGAAGTATTTAATGAGCATCGTTACTAATATTCGAACTTCGGAACCTCGTTTGACGGAAAGTTTTAAACCCTTAATTGTGTATACTTAGTACATATATACAATTAAGTGCGACTATATTAATTCGCGTTCGTCTTTCTTTATATGCTCGAATATAATAATTTCTCTACAAGCTTATAGTGCGCGATAAAGACTTACATTTTTTCTTAGTAGGATAAAATTTTCTTAATTAATATTATCTTTCTGATACAAAAAATGTATAATATAAAAAAAAAACTCATAAGAAACTGTATGTAGGTCCAACAAAATATTTACATTTCATAGCACTTAATCAAAAACAATCCCTTATCGTTACTAGCTTCACATAAGGCAAGTACTTTATGCTCACATCCTTAACGACCGTCATCATCCCACAATGAATAACGCGATACGGAAACACGCAACTGTGTCGTTTAGAGGTAGAATTTGTATGGCAATGATGGTGGCCAGAATTTGTCATAAGAAACCTTTTGCTTTTCATAATTTTGTGAGACTTAGTGGTGCTAGGCTATCGAAAATGATGTGTCTAACTAGGCACCGGTCTTTCTCATTAAGTTTATTTTCCATGGTCTGTGATATTACGGACGGCAATGGACCAGGACACACCGTCGCATAAGTCGGGGAAAGAGCATCTTATGTGGTAGGGTAGATGATTCATTAGCGATGCGTCGGATATGCTGTGAATGGATAACTTCGATTGTGCGTCGCGACTTTACTTTACTTTGTGTCTCTGAAATAAGAAAATGGTTTGAAATCTCAAGTCCGACAGATCAATACTTACCATTAGAATGGTGCAGTCCATGGCTGTCAGTCATCGTCCGCCACCCATGTATAAATCTGTGCATGAATTATTTACTGACACAGTACTACCTACCATTCATCTGATAGCATGTTCGTCTTTTACTTAAATTTCTCAAAAAAAGTAAATCCAATACCGCTCTATGCATTTCTTTAAATTTAATTTTATTCTTCCCTATTCCAAAGAGTTTTCAATATGCTGATAGGGACTGCTATAATTTTTTAATCAACAATTCTGTACTTTCTGAAAATTCATCAATGATGCTATCAATCTTTCGATACGTATCTCATGAATCACTGTTTATACAACGCCGACATAATCAAACAGAAAACGGTGTCGAATTTCTGAAGAGTATTTTTTTATGTTTATGTTAATACTGCGTTCGTAGCTAAAATAAATAATAGCTTAAATTTAAATAATAGCATGTATACTTATGGTTTTATAAGTTGTAGTTAAATCTATAACCAACCGAACCGAAACCAGTAGTAGGCCTACAAAGAAATGGACGGAAATTGAACAGAAGAAGCCCAGAAATGGCAAAAAAACAATAAATATCAATAATATAAATATAAAAAATATGTATTTTTTACGTCTTATTCCGTTTGTATAGATATATTCTCCTAAGAAAATTATTCAAATTCTGGCGAAAAACAATTGCGTTTTGTAGAAGGGTTGATGCCGGCGTACCTACATAAATATGAGGTGACCATCTTAGTTCTCGGAACTGGCAATGTATCTTTGCTCAACTTCAGGTAAAATTACTGTTCTAAATGGAGTTGGATATACATATTCATGAGCAATAGTGACCACTTGCCATCTGGTGAATTATATTATTTTTTCCTACTTCAAACTCATAAAAAATGTATCCAAAAGCTGACTCACTTCCACTGACTTTTGATAGTTTAATAAAAACCCGGTATTAAAAACAGATTCATTTCCAAAAATAATGTCAAGAGCTTGATAGATTCATCCACGAAAGACGTTTCCTTAATCAACTTTCGGTCAACGTCATAGTGCTACGAAGACGTAGATGAAAAATTAGGACGTCCAAAAATGTCTTAAGATGGCGTTATAACTAGACGCTAAGTGTATTACACAACAGCCCCTACTACGAGCACTTAGAAATAATGTTTAAATTAATATCGTTTAAGTAAATAACACTTAAAAATAAAGCTTATATAAAAAATATTTAAAGTGCTATTTAAGTGCTACAGAATAAAATGTCACTAGTTGTAAGATGGAAGACAAATTTCGATAAGAATATTATATTAAAATATCAAAGAGTTATCCACTGGTTATAATAGATCAACCGTGATCACAATGATTGCAGGGTCTTTTAATCATGTCTTAAGTATAAACAAAGAATGCTCTTATGGCAGTGAGAAGCTTACCAAACCGCACTTAGCATAGACGCCAAGTGTTTCTCATTCTAAGAAATTTAGAAATATATAAGAACGAACAATCTTTCAAATATTGCATAGTAGGGACGCTTGCATCACGAGCAGATTACGTAGGCTCATTAAATTACCTCAGGTCAGATCTCTCTTGGTCTCAAATTATTCTCTAAGAATCCACCGAAAGCCCAAATATACGAAATTTTCGAGACCTAAATTCTACCTGCGATATTTCGTTCCCTTTTCAAGAAATTTGTGAAAGAGATATTTGTGAAGGTATCTGTTTGACGACGGATCTCTCATATTAGTGAAAATTTTCTGATGTAACTCATTGGAATTTATTGATTTTGACGACTACCGTTCTGTATGGTATATTAATACGATTTGTTGATTGACTGCGGCACCATCGGCACTCCAATCGCCTTACTAGCGTTGTTGCATTTCCACGTCAAAAATCTACGCATCTGCAAACATCTTTATTATGAATATCTGTTCTTTTTTGTCTTGTTTGTATACGCAAGCAATCAGGACTGGGTTTGTAAAAGACAAGAAAACGTTTTTTTTTCACCTATATTTATTATATTTACCATTTGCGTACCAATATAACCATATCAATAACAACCTACATACATTGATCGAATAAGTAGCAAAATAGCAGAAACATTGACAGATATAGAAATGATTACAGCGGGATTATCGTCACAAAATGTTCGCGGGAACGTTGACAGCTATAATGATAAACGATAGAAGGATATAAAGAAACCGATACAGAATCCTACGTCGTGAATAAACCCGATAAACATGTCGCGTTAACGATTTATCTTGCGACGATCTTGCGCCGGGTTCGTTTCGTTTCGTTATAGTGTGCTTTCATCCTCTTTTAATATAATTTATTATCTAATAACTTTAGTTGAGTAATTAATATAGTTCGGAGTTTCTTTTTTTTACATCTTCTGTTTTAAATAATAATAGGTATTTCGTAAGTATGAGTCTCGTAGTATGAGGTATTTCGTAGGGTATAACAACACATCTGAGGTGTGATAATGAGGAACACTGGTAATAATATTAGCAATCTTCATTAATTCCCATAGTATTGAAACGGTAGAAGTATAAGAAAATAATCATGAAAGGGTGCGAACCTTATTCATCTAACTGAGTTCATTATGAAAGCCGCTGTCAAGGGACTGCATGTGGTTCTCCGTGTATATTAACTACGTTGCATATACACAAATATTAGTACTGTTTGTCTTGTTGGACTCTGGCAAAGCGGGCACCGTCGACATCCTTACCTAGTTTATGTTTTTGTGAAATACTTAGAGGTTACTAAATTCCGTATTATTTGCTCGATATTAAGAAGTAATAAGTACCGTTCAGTCTCTCGTTACATTATATAAGACCGCACGGACTGAAAACATCATTTTTAGTAAATTAAATGACTAATTAATTTGGATAATATTTGGTTGTTATCGTTGGATAGAAGACGTTAAGCAGTAAAGAATGACTTATGAGCGGATTGTAAACATAAGATCTGTGCTTTACTCTACCATTTCACATTATAACAGCAATTATATAAGAAATCCATTACCCGCAGTAAAAGTCAAAAACGTTGCAACTAGTAGATAAATCAAATTAATCCATTACAACAAATCAGGAAAGCGTATCAAAATACACATTTTGAATTATATAATCGCAACCACGGATCAAAGTCAATCATAATCCCACCAGTTATGCCGAATAACAGTGAAATGGCAAATTGAATCGCATGTTAAATAGTATCATGACTAATCAGGAATAAACATATAATTAATTGATCAGCGTATGAACCATGCTAATTAGCTAAATTAGTGAAATATATCCAGTACTGTTATTTTGTGTAATGCATACGAAATTATGAACAACCTTTCATTACTAAAATATATTAATGCACAAAATTTTGATAAACGTTTTATTTTATATGTAATATTTGGAAGCAGCAATGAGCGAGCATCTAGCATAACTTGCGTTAAGTATAATAGTTACAAGGACATTTATTACGAATTTTACCCGAAGCTCATTACAGATACAATGCTGTCTGTGGAAAGTAGTTCGAACGCCTTATTATAATATTCACTTTAGCACAGCCTATTAAGTGAATTACTGCAGATTTACGTCGCTCTTATAAGAAGAGGGTAGAAACATGCAAGGCGAGTGTCCAAAGCAGTACAACTATAAAGAGTTTTAGATTTGGACTACAAGTCACCAAAACTGAGTTTAGGGAACTCAACCTAAACGGATATATTTCCATTACTTTCAGATAAAAAGTAACTCTGAAAAGGTATCTGTTAACCAAACATTGTCTGAGAATAACCTCTAATATAATCAAAAACATAAAATGTACAAAAACCCAAGTCTCGCAACGTAATTCTTCTACCGAAAAAAGTACAGAGATCTAATATTAAACCAAGTCGGCCAATTTATGACTTGGTAATCGCACGACAACATAATCGTATAAGAATAATTTCTGAAATATTTTAAATAGTCTTGATTAAAAATAGCACTAGGGGACTAAATTTAAACATAAATAAAGCGCTCAGTTCGGTATTATTAGGTACATTTTACGTAGATCGTATCATTTTATGAAGGTTTTTGTACATTTCATGTTTTTGATTATATCTCATTTCTTTTTGTACGTTATCTGTAATTTCGTAAAAAGAAGATAACAGAACCCTCATAAGCTCATATGTGTGACTGTCCGACTGTGCATCACAGTACATTTTCCCTGGATCTAATGAGCCGATCAAGTTCAAATTAGCTATAAAAATAAACTTCTGTGGTACAAAACCCAGACGCGTAACGTAAATAAAATAAATGTTTAATATCTTCTTCTTCTTCTAGTGCTCTGCTCTGCAACTAGTGGAGGTTGGCAGTCAGCTCTGCGTAAATTATTTACTGTAAATTTATTTTGTACTGCGCCACCATTTTAACTAGACTAAAATATTTGCAACACGTTGATCATTGTGTTAGAACCGCTTATTTTTCGACTTCCGCGGAAGCACCCTTACTCCTATTTCTACCTATTTATCTAATAAAAACACTATTAAGTGCTATGTTATGATTTGAAAAATGTGGTAAGCGAGACATACTTATTCGGGGCTTTCCAACTTAGTACTCAATGCGTCTGTGACCGACTTCAGGTAGGACTTTTATCTAATCTGAGGTTGATTGAAGACGCCAATGGACGGCAATAGCCACTAACCACAAGTAGCATTTCACCACGTTCGTTTGCTATTTTGTGTAATATAAAGAAAAACTTCTAGTACACGTCGCGTTAAAAACCTATAGTTCAATACTCCGTTACGTACCAAATTAAACATTTCTAGGAAGTAAATAGGTATAAACTATTAATTTAAGAAACATAATTTGCCATTAATATAAATTATGTTAGTGAGGAAAAAAATATGAACTACGGACTTAATTTAGCAATGCATATATATTTATATATATTTATAGGAGTACAAAGTTACAAATGCTGTACCGTTACAATGCAGTTGGTACCCATCTAGGCAACAGAACTGAAATTGCGGTGTTGAGGTTTTTTCTTGCTTTATAGCCTATATAGTAATAGTGTTCAACATTTGAAGATTGTGTGTTTGCTAGAAAGCTCTAAACATTTTGAAGATCAATGAGTGTGTCAATGACAAAAACGAGTATTTTGATTTGTAATAAATCGTAAACTATAAGTTTAAATTGAATGTAATTTGGGAATACGCTTAGATACGTAACGCTTTATTCATAACGAAGTTCCAGGGGGGCGGGAGGCGAAAATGTTCTGAATCGCTTCGAGAAAAGGCAGTTCATGCCTGTGCCCTTTTTTTGCTTTTGCTCGACTGGCCTGAGGCACTGCCGTGTCCCCTGATTAAAGTTGGCGTATAAAACGACAACACCAGTTACGTATAATTTTCCCGTAAGTCCATTCAACCGATTCTGTCAGTCGGGTCGCTTTGAGAGAATCTAAATTCTAATATCAATAGACACGAAGCCCTGACAAGGGACTGGTCACGGTAATGACAAAGGGAAATCAGGCCAGACATTTGAGTCGGAGCAGTCATGAGGAAATGACAAGGATGTAAATTTAATCTTTGAAAGAGGACTGGAAAATTTTGTTAACGGGATTGCTAAGTAGTAAATAGAACTATATTTCTGAAGTATGATTTTGAGGACAAACCTTTATAATGTAATCGCTATAACCATGAGCTACTGATTACTGTTCTATTGCAATGAACCTTCTCTTTGTGTGAATGAAAATTTATAGTCCATTTACTGGTTTCCCAATAACGGAGGAGGTCTAAAGTCACAATGTTATGTTGTCGCTGATATAATAAATAACGCTAGAATACACGTAGTAGTAGATTGTGAAGATATTCTGCAATCGTTTTTGTATTTTTGATGGTCTCAGGTCTTTCTCCACAATTGAAAGGAAGTCTAGTGCCTTCACCATGCTACTTCTATGCAGATTTTACAAAAAAGTATAGTAAGAATAAGCTACACATAATATAATAATAAAATAAAGCTATACAATTATTACGATAAACATATATAGTTGGACGACGTTTTATAATGGAGAAGGCATATAAACTTTTCAAAATCGTTAGAAGAAATTCCGGCACAAAAATTGTTGAAAATTTATCTATTACCTAACATAATAATTACAAAGGTAATATTCAAATACACATAATATTTAAAGCATATTAAAAGTATGCATGAATTTGATAGAAAATAAACACCAAGAGAACTAATAATAAATTCCGAGCCCCGTGGGTATAATGCAAAAGAACAATCTTGGAAACTCATAGCAGGAAGTAAATTCGGAGACAAAGAAAATGCAAATTGCGTGAAGATCTCCCAAAAATTTCGACCACAAATTGTACATATAAAACCCCAATAAATGCCATAATATCCAATAGCCAAAGTTAAGTCCAAGCCTCCATATTAAAGTCTTCCTTGTCCTGTAAGGGATACCTTAAGTAAGTATTATTGTTATCGGAATTGCACTGAAATAGTTGTATTAGGATGATTCTTAAGACCTCTTCCCAAGGACCGTATATTATAAACTAGTCGCAGTAATTCTGATTTTGTATTAACTATTGGTTTCAAATAAATTTGAAGGTTTAGTTTTGTATGTGATAGAAGTAGCAAACGAGCGTGCAGTCTACGTGATTGTAACTGCCGCTCATGGATATCTAAAATTGAGCCCAGATGAGATTAGAATCCTATTATAATATTATTTGATGAGATTAGTATACTAAAAATGTACATTTATACTTATCGTCGCTGATACTGCATTAATCTAGCCCTTCTGCCTTTACTGACCTATATAATAATGTATGCGGCGTTAGAACTCTCTGGTCTATTTGGACCGTGCTAATGAAAGGCTAATTCGATTAAAGTGTAATCAAGGTTTTAATTGATTCGCCCTCTCATGTCAAGTGCTGAATTAAGGTAAGAGCTAATTACATTTCTCTAGAATAATACGTAATTTACATTCTTACGACATAATTTAGAGATACATATGTAATAAATAAAGTCTTCTTTTCATCTTTGCCCGTAGATAATGTTATACATTTTATTCGCCATAATATAGTTTCAGCAAGCACTGATACACATCGCATTTATTCATATAAAAGACAGCGCAGGGAATATGCATACAAATCATTCCTCGCACGTTCTTCAATTTGCTGTCGACGTAAACTTACACATACGGTTTACTTCGAAAGTCGTTAACATGAAATAATGTACGAGTATGTGCCCAATGTAGTAAAGAAATTATAGTGGTATGACATTTAGACTTATACTTAGGAAGTCTGGTTGCAATCCCATTATCCATAATATATTATGTATGTGTTCATAGCACCCATGTCACCCATGTAGTGACCCACACTTAGTGAAGTGTAGGGCTATTTATATAAAAAGAACTATTTTAATTTGGTGGAGTATTTAATTTGGAGGAGGACTATTGGGTCGGTGACGGATTGACCCTGAAAAACAATTTACTTAACAGATAACCAGAATGATTACATTGACCACGTCATAGGGCAATAACAGTATCATTTCACAAGCCCTCGATATTATAGTTACGACGTTAGATTTGACGACATTTCGAACGCCTATAGCGTCCTGAATAAATTTGCATGGTATGAATCGAACGACACTATTTCGTTGGGCGTTGTTGTTTCGTTCTTTCAAATATTAGTTGTTAGATAATAAGTACCTTTCAGAATATCAATGGCATAGTCATTCCGTAAAAGTTTACATTCGCTAAAATTTGTGAAACCGTATTGGTAAAATTATTTCCAAAATCCAGACGAATTTTGGACAAATCAGAATTTTTATACAAACGTTCTTTTTATAGTATAAAATATAATCTTATGCAGCGATGGACGTTATTTGACATTGAAAAAGAATAAATTGTGAATAATTTGATTTTTGTTGACACGCATACGCAGTCAAATATTTTTATTTTTTCAATCACTCAAAATCAATGCGGGCATAATCTTTCTGTGCCGTAAGGAATAATAAAAATTAACGAATTCAGCACCTCTCATAGCGTGCCGGTAAAAAAGAAGTGCTTCGTCAAGAAACAGGATTTCATTACGAAGGTCACTTCCACGTACATACGACTGGATCTATCAACCAGAAACAGCTTATTCAGTCGCATCTAAACTCTTAACTCTGGTATGGTTTGTGTCATGTTTTATCAAAATGATCATAGTTACATTGATAATACAAATTAGCATTAGCATTAGCTTATTATCACTAGCACAGCTATTTGAATTTCGGGTAAATATATTTATGGTGACATAAACTTACAAATGATTAGATGTAACTAGATATACATATAATTATTTGTAAGTTTATCATTATTACCGATATCACTACACTAGAGAAGCACGGCGAAGTATGATTCTAGTCTATCCTCAGTATTCCAACGCACTTGTGCTTAGCCGTTAAACAATAATAGATCTCAGCCAATTGATTTCAGTTAAGGACGACTAGAGAGCAATTTAATTCAAATTCTGATTACACATTAAGCGTGTTAGCCTCTCATTAACACGGCCAAAATGGACTAATAAGCTTCAACACTGAATACAGAACAGAATTCAAAAAGCTTAAGAGTTAAATTGCAAAAGTATCTACTGTAACAAAGAAAATGTTTCATTTGGTATCTTTTTCGACAGAGAATGTTTCTACGAAACTCCCCATTATAAACTCCGGAAATTATTAACGTAGCTCAAATATGAGGGCAACCACAGCCTAAAGAAGGTTAACGTGACTTTAGAAGATAAAAACAGTATCCAAAGTAATGTAAAAAGATTTTAATATCATGTGGTAGGAAAGACGTCGCGGGAACGATTCTAATCTTGGAGTACGATCACGATAACAATAATAGTTAACGTTTCCTTAACAGGATAAGGAAGTTTGTTTTAATATAGCGGGTTGGACTTCAGTCTAATACGTTGTGGGAGATGACAGCTATTGCGGTTCCAGAGGTGGAATTTGTGGGCGAAATTTTCAAGGAGTTTTTAAGCAATTCGCTATTTGCATTTTCTTTGTCTCGCATTTGCTTCGTGGTACAATGAGCTTCGTAAGGCGGGATACATTTCGCATTATACCAACCACGGGGGTTGCGGAATAAATTATTTATTTTCTTAGTGGTTTTGCATTTTGTTTATGAAATTTATGCATGCATTAACCAAATGCGGTAATTGCGGAAACTTCTTAATGTGACCCTGTGAAATATTTGCTTAAAAACATTTGAGTCTTTATTTCTTACTTATTTTTAATTAATGATGAATTCAAAAGAAAATAATACGTTCTTAAAATTATTCTAATTGATTTTTACGGGTAATCTGTTTATTGATGAATAAATACATCTTGATTTCTCTATTCATTACTATCATGGTTGCTATCTCGATAATAGACTTTGGTTCGTTTCGTAATAAAAGAGACAAGTGACAAGTTGTTCACTTGTTGCCACTTACTGTTGCATTGACATATTAATTGCTTTTGTTAATATTACATGTTAGGTATGTATACTAAAGTCTACGTCAGTTTCTTTTTTATTTCAACTATGAGTAAACCATAAAAAGTATTGATTAAATTCAGAAATTGAATCTATCAATTTAATTATTAAGCATATGAAACTTAACAAGTAACCAACGTTACAAAGTAAACGTGACTATGCTAATAACTGTCTGAAATATTACTTCTTAAATCCTATCCAAAGAATGAAGTTTATTTTTGATGAAAATATTTATAATTTTCTTCGATAATTTTAATACCATCACGATTAAAATTTCCAATATTTAATTTCACATTAACAACTATTATCCATAACAGATTTTCCCTATAAATCGAATCGTTGTATCTTCTATTGAATAATAATTTCCAATCAGATGTCTTAAATCCAGATAATTTGTCAAGGCTTTGGTTCATGGGCATCTATCAAGCTTAGACGATGGCCATCACTCTCCAGAATCGTCTTCATTCACTTTGATTGCTCCTATATTTATCCGATTTGAGATTTGCCTGATGTGATTGGCTTTAATGGAATTTTTGCTACCTTATTTATGGTGATTGGTTTTATTGGCGATGAAAGTAGTTTTTTTTTGCGCTTCTTTTAAGTTATGATTATAGAAAAAACATTTAAAAAAAATAAGCTGGTTCAAGAATATAAATGTACGTTGGTGTATTGATAGGTGCGAATCTTTTTATGCACCACTCTCCAGGGAAAATATATAATCCGTGTACATTCTCATCATAAAGAATGAGGTTTAGTAGACGTAGAAAGGTAAGCGCCCAGTACACATATGATCATAAGGGTAGACAGTTTGAGGCAATAGTTCCAGTTTCGTATACCGGTGAACGTTTGTGTGACAAGTAAACATTTGTTTTGGTATTGGTGTTACCGCGTGAAATTACTGTTTATGTAGGCTATGTTGTCCAAGTTTGGGTCACTGTTTAATCTGTACAAATAAATAAAATTGAATTTAGCGTCTGTTCATGAATTTTTATAACTATTATTTTGTCTATTTTGTCATGAAGACATTATTGTCTCACTGGCGGGCGCAGGGCCCTTCTCATAATGAGAAAGGTTTATGTCATAGTCTACCACGCTAGCAAAATGTGGATTGTAAGACTTAACATGCCTTAGAAAGCATTATTGTATATTGTGATTCAACTATAATAGTACTATTATTAATTAATCACGTTTATTTTTAGCTATATTATAAGGGTTGGTTTACAACAAAGTGAGTATGGGCAAAGATGTAGAGTGACGAGCGACAACACAGGGTACTTTTAGCAATGCGGAGCGAAATTATCAGTTAAGCGTAAGGTTCTGGTTAAGCGTAAGGTTCTTATATACACATATCTCCGCTCGTTTCCAATTTGATAGAAATCGGATCTAATAGTAGCGTTAAATACTTATTACGGTTTGACGTGGTGAAACATGGACAATTAATCTATGAGATACAACATAGTTCTTAGAAGTAGCAGTGCATCTGTTGTCGCTCTAAAGCAGGACTCTTCATCTATTTGAGGTTATAGATCACTATTTCCGAACTGGCCGATTACTGTGTTTAACTTTTCGATTTTTACGTTAGCACCAAATTTCCTAATCAACGCACATGACCAAGTTAAAAAAAAAAACATTTTATAAATTCGCCTAGGAAAATAAATTGGATCTGAATGAGGCAAAACTAGATTGTTTAGACTAATGTGCGATAATCAAGCATCCGTTAAATCTTATGAAAACAACATGGCCGACACAATTTCACGGCAGCACAAATTTAAATCTATTTGGACTGGAAACATTTGTAACGGGCAAAGCATTTGCAATTACGCAACCGTGTGCAATGCCAGCGTTCGTATAAATATCGCGTCGTAAATAATTATGAGGGATATTTCAGGGAATTATTTTGAGCCCCAAATATTTTATTGTTGAAAGTATTTTTCGGGAGATTGTTTTGTTTCACGAACATGAATTTTGAAGGTACGATTTGATGAGTACTTAGATGGTGACGAAATATTTCAAGCTTATGCGTATTATGATAAGCAAACTAAGTAGAGATTTTACGTATTGACTGACTATACAATTATTGGATATCGTAACATTCCAATAAATATTTCTTTTATTTTAAAAGTAAGGGTTATAAACGGCTTTCTTTGGTTAGCCCTCTCATGCCGTACTGTCAAAACGAGTCTTTCCCCACGACAATAATAAACTAAGTTATAGCACCAGTCGCTTTAAAACCTTGGACAATATTCTTAAGGCTCAATAATATGTAGACAATTTTTACAATACGGTGCAGTAGATTGGTCCAACGTGTCTAAGACATGCTTGTAATATAATTTGACTCTTATACTTGCAAAAGAAATCCCTCCGACAAACGGTACCTAAAATGTTAGCCCTTCTTTCCAGGCTATTAAGACTCTGAGCAAACGCCTTTAAAAGAGAAAGATTCAATTGTTTGCCATCCCCCTTACGAGCTGTATCAATGAGGTCGTAACTCAGTTATACTTTTAACGCAGACTGCTGTTTAAGAGGTTTGCGTTGTAAAGTTTTAGTTTTAGAGAACTTGAGAGCTTGGCACAGCTTTCGAACAAAGCTTCTTACTATATATGTACCAAAGGTCATGCATATGACGGTTATAAAATCACGGCTGGCTGAGGTGAAAAAAAATGTTATTCAAATCAAATCAAATCAAAATACTTTAACTGTAAGTTGATTCATACAGAACTCTTTTTTAACGGCAACAAGCTACCACCGCTTCCTAAATGTTTCGCTATGAAGAAAAAGCAGCGCAAGAAACTCCATTCATTTTTCCTAACAATCATTTTGTTTTGTGTTTCTTTTAAAACTAAGATATCAAATCAGCCTATCGACTACATAATGGTCAGTGGTCGCTGTTGCCTGTGAACATCCGTATGAACATCTCAAATATCGTCAGAACATAAGTTAACGTTAGCCGTAGCATATGGATATATTTCACCCCTAAAGATTTAGATAGAATGCCTTATGTTGGTGCCTGCACACTTAAAATCAGAGTTGGTTATACCGCTACTATTTTCAAGTACAAATTTGTAACAGCGGTATGTTCAAAGTTGAACCTGGGATAGTTCTCTCTTTGTAATTACGATGCTCATTTTAAAACCTATATGAAAAGATGAATGGTGCTGGTTAGTCTCTAATATGAAAGAATTTCCATTAGTTTACAATCCATTGTGAGAATCAGTTCAGTCAATAGGACCGCAAGTTAGGCTTTGTTCCCGGCGTGTAAGAGGCATTCATTATAAAGTTTTAGTGAACTGTGGCGTTAAAGTTTTGCGTGGTTTTGTTGAAGATTCATAAAAGCTAAAATCTGCTCTTGAAAGCCAGGATAATTGATATTTTTGCGGGATGATTCTCGTAATATAATAGATCTGTAAGCCCTAGGTTTTTGTTACTAGTATGCCTATTTAAAGCACCCCTTGCTGAAACGACTATTCTATTTAACTCTGTAACCCGTATTTTCGGAATTGGCTTTTTCGGAGTTGACTTTTTATAAAATTTCCGTGCCAAGTAGGTACTCTGTATTAAAGTAAAAAAATAGAGAAAAATCATGGCGAATAATTAAAAGAATTGTCACGAGGTATGGCGTAACGAAATGAGGTTTAGTGGCGAGCGTTTTAAAGTTGTTCGAAACTTCGACCAGTCCAACCTAATGTGTCATTCATCAAATTTATATTTATTACCTATGAATAATGTAACAGGATCATATTTTTATCTACTACATGTATACGAATAAGAATATAAAATTATTATACAACATCTACGTAAATATGAGTGATTACGTAATATTTATATTTATTGTAAGCAAAATATGAAATTGGCAGTAACCACAATTTCTTAGCAGTCTCATTCTAACCAAATGGTTTCCCTGGAACGTTCGAAGCAATAAAGGTCTATTCCACCTGACCTCGATAAGTCATTCCCGTCCGAACCCCCAATCCAACCTCTCTGCACACACATTAAGGCTGAAAATATTACCTGCTATGAAAAACCCTAAAAATATCCCTGGTTCGTTTAACTGCCTAAATGACGTGAGCAAATCTAGCGACAAATAAACGTGTGGTAAACATTTACATATATATTGCCTTCTCGCGAGCAGTCGATGAATTTTAAAATCTTGTGCTTTTCTCGCCTTTATACGCAAATACTTGAACAAATAACGCTTTCTATACTGGCATCCTCTCAGCTATGAGCGTAGAAAGCAAAAAGTAGCTTGTTATACTCTATACACTTTTGGGAACATTATGGAAAATTCTATTTATTTTACAATTTTCCTTTATCGTTAGTTCAAATGATAGTTAATTGATAAAACACAGATAATATAACAGCCTTGCTTTAGATTTGCTAACGTGTATTCGTTCAATAGATGTTCTCAGACATCAAAGATTGATTGTCAACTTTTCCCAAATAATGTCCGAAGGTTTGACATAATCTCCTTTGATGTTATGCTGTCCTGGCATTCACAATGGCATTTTCCGATTTAATTCATTCCTGTTTCCAATTACGAACTAGATTTCCCGAGGGATCGCCTGTCTTATTAAGGATCGGATCTCTGTGTCAGAATTAAAAATATTGATGAATCAATACGTTGTGTATTGTGATTCCTATCTTTGATTTTCCTCGTGATTTGTTGTTACTACAATTATTAAGCTATAGTATAATTATATGGTTTGTTGTACACGCAAGACTTGTTTTAAATCAAGATATGGATCTGTTCATCTGATCTTAAGATTATATCTGAATTTTTAAGAAAAGATCGTAAGGTTGACATTTCTCTGAATCAAACTGCGTACGTTAAAACAACTATCTACAGTAGACTTATTTGTTGCTAAGTTTAGTAAATGGAGATAAACCCTGTCCAGAAAACGTACTTCCATACTAAAAGAAATATCGTGTAAATCGGTTTAGTAACTCTTAAGTTAACAGCGTGCTACCTGAGTGACAAATACACAAAAGGAATTTTGTTTAAAAATGTAAAACGAAAGAAAACATCATCAAAAATCTACATACACAATATTTCATGCTAATGGTTCTAAAGTGTACCATTCACACTTTTCCGGCGCAACAGTCCGTGGACTGACATTATTTTACATTCTATGAAACCCATAATTAGTTTAATTTAGTGGAGATGTTAGACATACAAAATAAATTATTAGAAACAAGATATTATTAACGTCATCCCGGCAGAAAATTTTCAACATCCACTACAGAATTCGACTCAACACAAACAAATTGAACGCTCACCTTTGAACCCTGAGCCAGAAACTTTCACATTTACCACTTAAAGGCAACCGCGAAAACAAGGTAATTCGATTCCAGTTGCAAAACTTTGTTATTATTTAATTGAACTGCAAATCCATTTCGATGAATCGAATTAATCTGAAAGTCATTACGTTGGAAAATTTGCAACCAATTCGAGATTTGCGAGAAACTTTGACACTCGAATAAAACATGGCTGAAGTTCCGGAAAGCGGTAATATGGCTGCCGGTAATCTTATTCCCAGTGAAGTTGCGAATGAAAAAAACTCTTAACAAGTAGCCCAATATATTTTTCTTCAATTCATGAGTAAGGAAGTCATTACTTGTCACACAAGTTAAAGTCATGCGAGGCGTGACACTTACGTCACATCTTGCATGACTGGTAATGTATTTCTTTCAATAACAATAGGCTGCCAGTAATCTGAGTGGCATCGTAGGTAGATTCGAATTCTCCCCAGTATCATAGCCTTTGATTAGTTCGCTTATATTCGGGGACTTTTATTGCAACACAGAAAACACCAGCCGCCGTAGATCCTATAAGTTTGTAGATGGAAACTGTTGTCCACCCTTCAATATAATTAAAATTCTTAATCATAGCAAATACACGGGTAAAGACAATACTGCAGTCCATAGATAACTTATCGCATATTCGTTCATACATTATTGCATTTATGTCATAGAAATAATGCAGCGGGCGTTAGCCTCATATTTCATCCGCTATCGTTTGAATCAGCAAGTGCCATCTATTCAAATGTCGAGTGCAGTAATGTTTAATGACTTCCAATATATGCCAAGTAGGTGTTGATATTGATTTTCTTTTAAACGAGTTTTCTTCTGCAGCATTCCAAAGCTGCAGTAAATTTTCGTGACTTTTCAGGTTTTCGAAGAAATTTATAAGGAATGGTATATTTCATGGAAGAAGGGGAAATAGTACAGTTGACAGTAAAAAAACTTTCACGTTTCGATAAGCAAAAGCAGTGGTAGTTATTATTCAGTACTTCAATTCTTAAATGGACTGTTAAATTTTGTCATGTTAGCAGCAATATGTTTCCATAATCCTGATTATTCATTTTTTCTGGGAGAACGTTATTTCTTTGTAACGTGTATTTGGTAAGAATTACGAAAAATATTTCAACGATCCAGATTCAAATGTCGCTTGAAATAGATTCCAAAAATTGTTTTTAACTTTACTAGATGGCAGGGCTTCGGAACGTGTTTCGCTATAGAGAAGAAGCAGTACAAGAAAGTCGACGTACGTACACGTCAACATATACTTTATATACACATTCGTATGTGAGTATAGTATTTCAGAAAAATAAAATAATGTTAATTTGAATTGATTTAAATTATTTTCTATGTACTAGGTTGTTGCACGGCTGCCAATAGTTTGTTCATAGTATTTTGATGTCACAAATAACTACTTACCACGTCTCACCACATGGAAAATCAATATTATTCGGATCAAAACGAAACATCTCAAAAAGTGAATCAGCTACATCTATTTTTTTACTGTGTAGAATTATTACATCCTAGAAACTAAAACATACAACACTAAATTTCTATTATAAAGCAGAAATAGTTAGGATGGTGCCGCCGCAATCGAACGTTTAACGTTCTAAACTCCAAGTATTACCATATTTTAAATCTTAAGTAGGTCAACAATGTATTTCTATGTTTAGCTTAAAGTGCTAGTAAATCACATTACATTCCAATAGTGCCTACATTAGTCATATTTCATCCAGATATCGTCGCAGGCAATCAATTTGGAAGTCTTGCGCTGCATCGGAAGGTGTCCGATACTCATAATCATACTCGATTAGTGACGTACCTTAGTGGTATTTACTAATAACAGTGTTTTTTTAAATTAAGTATGTATGTTGAACCCAAAGGTAAGGCAGACGGACTACGTGACAAAAATTAAATACATGAACATTACTTAAAGGGGGTAAAACACTATGTAGTTCGACTTTGGAGGCACCATCGCCTTTTTGCACCTTGCACTTTGACTTGCACCTTTCTTGAAGAGCCCATGTCATAGCGCTGTAGGAATACGAAAGGCAGTAATTCATGCCACATTTTGCCCATTCGTTACAAAAATAACCGTACAAATCGGACCGTTGAGAATCGTCACGAATTTACTGGACACCGATTGAACCTCATTTATCAGTGAGTAGTGCTATGGAGGAAGTATGTGTAGGTACGTGATCAAACAGTTCCTTGTAACATGCAGCATTGTAAACCTGGTCTACCAGCAAGCTAACAAGCAACATGCCGAGTCCCTTAGCGTGAAACATATTTATCCCAATTTTATTTTCATAGTTAGTACTATAATGATGACAAGTTTTACATTCGTATTTACATGCATATGCTCGTATGTAGTTATGTGTTACTGTTTGAAGGATAAAGCAAGTCCAAAGAATGCTGAAATAAAAAAATATATTATATGTGTGATCAAAAACTTAATACTAAAAGGTATTATTTTATTTATTGTGACTTGCAAAGATACTCATATAACAAAATAAGTTAATTGTTACCTACTGACAAGTAATCTTTATCATTCCAAGAGCACAAAAGACCTTCAATTAGCCCCAAACGTCTTGCTGTCACTTCATAAGACATGATGTCACCTTTCTACCAAGTTTCCAATAAATATAAGATTTCCAGCCGAGACGTATTTTAATACGATTTTAAGACGAGATACCTAATCGTATTACATGTTTTAAATCAAAAGTATACCAAATGTTTGCTTTGCATAATTCATAAGCAGTATCGTTTGTCGTAAATTAATATTACCGCTGATAATCATTACATTATAGTCTTTTCAATCAAATGCCGAATTAAATACCGAATAAAAGTATCGATTAGTATTTAATTCTAATACATATAATTTAAGATATTTTGCGTGTAATTACTAGACTTGAGACATTTTTATATTTATAATGTTTTAACATGCATTTTTGTCATGTTTTCTTTCAACATTAAATCAGGCAATTTATGTAGGCCACTACCTGCCTCTATATAAACCGAGTCATGTTTTCTAACGCCCTTTAATTATAACCTAGCCAATTTCTGCCTACCAGAATTAATGGTTTCTTATGTTTAGGCGATAAAATTTCAAAAATTAGGCAAATATTGATGAAGTTCCTTTAATACAAACTGCGTCAGTTTATGAACCCCCTAAGGTTTTTATTCAAGTGAAATAGATTAACTTAGATGTTTAGCTCCATCACACACAGCACACGCGTCTGAGATTTGGTATCTATTTATTGGAGCGTTTAATGTTTTGACAGTTCCTGGGCTGGAGCTCAAAGATATTGGATATATACTACTAGTCTCGGATTTCCTGAGCATCAGTATCACTTACAGAATTTGTCTTCTATGAAATGTTGATTGAATTTGACATACATTTGACTTTGTAGCAATAGACTCTCTTGAGATAGAGAATTGCAGGAAATTTGTAGTTAATAGATATTAAATACAGAATATTTTTAAATAGAAGCGAGTGATTCTGCGATGTATGCATGTCTCTCCAAACTCGTAGTCTTAAACAGTCAATCGAAAAATGCATGCTTATTGTTTCAGTGTATTAAGATGAAGACAAGTTAATAAAGCTTTCTACGCTATTCATTTTGTTCTAAGACTACATAAAAAAATGAGCTTAGTAATTATTAAGCTGTTTGCAGATTTATTATTTACAAAATGCATATACGAAGGCATTTTTGGATAAATGTCTAACAATAGAAACTTTAATACATAATAACGTCGTAATTATAATTATAAGAGCTAAAATAAAGATGGAAATAATCATACAAAATTTAAAAACCATACGTCAGAGCCGCAGACGTTGAGAAGTTAACATGTAACTTCACTATGAAACAAAGTGACTTTGTAACTGCGCGGTTGCGTGGAGTTTTCAAGTACTTGTTAGAGTTGTTTTATCCCAACAAGTACTAAACAAATTCAACGACCGTATGACACCATATTTATACTTTTAGATTTAAACTTTTGGATACGATTTCGTATATAAGATTGTCATTTCGCATATTTCATAGGTAGTAAAACTTATCATAGTTCGTCTAGTAACGCCTATGTAATGCTGAAATATAGATTTGAATTACGTGGTAAAGCAGACTTTTACATCAGCCATTCCAAATTTATCTTCGGGAGTAGCAACGCAGCTATAGTCGATTTCAGATAGATATTTGGATATTCCAAATATCCATATATCCTTGCTACTTAAATTCACTGTTTGGTAGGATATTGAAAACATAACTTGCACTAGATTAATTATGATGACTGCCGTAATTGCTTTAACCCTTATAAATTTATCTCATACAAAAAGATATATATTATTCCAGAAAATCTCATGAGATTTAATTAGAGATTTTCAGGCGGAAAGACGCGCGTTTCAGAGGCTTCTCAGCCATATAAGTAACAGCGCGGCACTAACGAGATCTCTCAGATGCGGTATAGCTTTAAACCGCAAGTCTAAGAGAATATTTTCCTTAAGCCATGTTTTCTTTAGAAATCTTTGAAGAATTATGTGGGTTTATCTTAATATTTAAGATTAATAATTATGATATCACTAAGAGGATTATTCTTGGTTCTGGAATTGCAATTTATGGTCCAAATATTACAGATAATACTTTGAGTTACGGAAGAGTCAGGTTTTTAACATTGGAATTGTTTTTGGAATGAATCATATAAAAAAATAAAATACAATAATATTACCTTTCATAAGATCATATACGCGAACATTTTGCAGCAAAATGGATACAATTTATGGCAACTCTAGTATATTCTTTCACTCTAACAATTGTGTATTCTACGGTAAAATATATGAAAGACGAAACCTTTTGTATTCAAATGCTCGAGTTCAGGCAGATTCGTGTTTGACGCGCGTATGAATACTCCATGATGTATTACGAATGGAAAGAAAATGATAAGATCCACATTTATTGTATTTCAGTTATTCATATTACGAGTATTTACCTGGCGTATTTTTTCATCACATCTTAAAAGATTTTTTTATAGGCTTATATTTAGTCGTTCCTTCGTGAAGCATATGAACTCCTCAACTAAACTAACGTCAGCTTTTTACGATAACAAGTGGGTTTTGATTCCGAAAATATCTAGACGTCAATCACCACTACTACCATCTATCGATTGGCGATCTAAATGTTATTCTATCGCAAGTGGGGCATATTTGCTGATAGGGCGTTTTACACCATTTTACCCTACATACCCACTTATATCTGGCGAAAGAAAGTCAATTTCACCTTTGGAACAACTTTTAAAGGTGAAATCTTCGAGGTTCGATTGTGTTGACATATCTGTCATATCTACGTACGGCACGGCTTGTAAAAGAAATATTAATTTAAAGACACTTAAATGAGGCGTTGCAATTTTATGTCCAGATAAATAAATATTTACTCATATTTATTAGCAAAATATTTGTAGAGGTCATAATTATATTATATTATGCCTTCGTTCTTATTATATGTGACCAAGAAAGTACTTCATAATTTCGATAAGCATTGTTCCAACTCGTATATTTAATAAACGAATTTACTTTTAAAAACATAAAACAATCGCTTGAATCAATCACACTCAAGATTTTACAATGCAGAACATAAATAATCTCAATCCTTGGAGACTCCAGTAGTGACTCCATAAATCTATTTATGAACTGCAACTTTGAAAGCCTGGAAAATGTTTACTTAATATTTACAAGCTTTTACGAGTTTTAACTTTGTAATTAACTTTGTCGTTAAGTTCTCCATTGCAAACTATTAATATAACGAAAGTCTTAATTAAGTTATTTCTTCGTTTGGTTGATTTTGATTGAGTTTTATACAGTGTTTTCAGATAAAAATCATTCATTAAAAAATCGGCTTTATTTAACATAATTATGGTAGCGCGAATACGCAGTTCACCTGCTGCTAATTGGTCAGTGCCGCACTATATACATATTGTAATTAAATCCAAATAGAACGGTCGATCCATCTTTTAGATTTCCATCTTACGCTGTTTATTTATAATATACTAGCAACAAACGAGCAAGCAGTCCACCTCATGGTAAGTCGCTACTGCTGCCCGTGAATATCAGTAATCAAACCCAGACAAGATTAGTGTCCAGTGTATGGTGGGCGACAGATGCCTTGCTAACCTGATTGACTAATTTGGAACGCCTTTTTTATGACCTATTACTGAGCATGCGTCGCCGCATACCTGAGAATGACGCGGGTCACACTCCATTATGCTCCTCTAATGCGGATAGACACACACGCGCTATTCACTTAATACACGAAACTAAATTAAAATCAAACTTGATCTACGACTTGCAGCTTGGCTAGCCCTAACCGCTTACCCCCTAATTGAAATAACCAATTAGGTTCGCTCGTTACCGCCGGATCAACGGGGGGTGTAATAGAAAATCCACTAACAACCCTTTGCAATTACTGCCGTGAAACGGAATTTAAGTAAATATTTTATTTAAACGGAATATTTTATGTCATTGTAAAATTTAATGATAACGTTAATAAGCAAATGTAACTACGTACATTATGCTTTACGATAGGACTGGATAGCCTTTATAATAGGAGTAAACATACTGCGAAGCTGTGCTAGTGCGAGAAGTAAAGGTGGAGTCAATCAACAAAATTTATTAAAGATCCATAAGTATCTAACAAAACAATAGTTTAATTGTAACGGTACATCCGCTACCCTTATTTCTATCTTAAAGCAGTAGTTTAAGATTATTAGGTTCGAGTCTTGGTTGAATTATCCAACACAGACCTCACAGGAAGAGATCAAACCCATATCCCTGTACATTTTTGTGAGTTTATGTTCCAATTAATATTCTTAGAGAACATACAAAAAACTTTCTATATTCTAATGATTATTAGCGCTATATAAGGAACTCCTGTACAAAACATTTTGCTTCTAGACTTCGTTTTCTGTTAGCAGTTAGTTAGTTGTTCTTAAATGGATACTCAGTTTTACAAGCACAGCGTAAATGCGATGGCGTGTGTAGCCAGTATGCTCCATCATGTTATCTCATGTCAATCGTTGCTAGAATCCCCTTTGTGCCGGAAATGTTTTCCCACTCATATTTACGACGCAAAGTTTACGAGGTTTCTCCTTTGCTTGCTACGTCCTAAGGTCCAAGAATTAAAAGATTATAATGATTTTGCACGTTACGAGAAACTGACATTATCAAAATGTAGACATGTACCATTTTTGCAGGAATTGTACTAATATGTTAATGGGAATATACATATGTAAACTAAAAATTACCTAAGATAAATTCAATAATATGCGCTAATTATGGAGTCTTTTTCACAGATTTGAGAAAATAATATTATCTAGTGACGTTACAGCACAGTTCAGTTGTTTCGAAGCAATTACCACTTACCAGAAATATGATACACATATTATAAACAGTAACTTTTAAATAGCCTATGTCTTTAAACACCTATTTTTATTAATATTTTCTGTAGAGTAGAATATTTTGTTGTAGAACCAATAAACGCATATGCAACTCGCTTAAATCTTTGCCGTAACTAGGTACTATATTCATAAAACAGTATCAATTCGCATCACCTACAACAACAATTTAATATCGCTTATAACTTGGACCATAGCTTTCGTCACGCCACTCATAAGGGCCGGGCCGTATAAAATGTGCATTAGTCAGAACAAATAAACGCTCTCATCCTTTTGCCGCGAGATTTGCCGCACCGCAATAAAATTTATGTAAATATCATGCGCCGCTATCTATGTATCGTATCGAGCGAAGGAATATCAAACGTTATCTATCATATCTAATTCTAAATCGTTATATGTTTCCATAAGATGACAGGTAAGCTGTTGTTTTTGAGTTGAGACGTGTGGTAACGCAGGCATACTTACACAGGCCGTTCCATTTTCTTTTTTCAAGGACATACCTGAGTCTTCGCCATAAGTAGGCACGGCCATTATGGGTCTGTTTAAAGTTACCTCGAGCAGCAGTAACTGCTCATCGTCAGATAGACTACTTACTCGATTGCCACAATTCTATGAAAGAAAAAATATTTTAGGGACAGATACGGCTCCAATATTCTAATATCTATTACGGACTGGAGCGACCGAATAAAATTTTATTTGCTACCATTTTCGGCATAACTTCAACATTTCAAATGGAAATCGTCCGTTTTCCCTATAATTAAATTTGAATCCATTTCTCAATATATTTTATATTCTTTTGGACTCTGCTAAAAGTTTTAATAAAGCCATTATTTTTTGCTACATACATATTTTTCTCACAATATATTTCACTATATGGTATGTTTTTGTAATTGAGGAAGATCTGGAGTATGCTTCATCGTGTTGCCGCAATGCGAATCGGTGTAAAGAGCTATGTTTCAGGGGCCAATTCAAATTGGATGTTTCAATACGCGCCCAGGATATCCTAGAAGTATAACGATTACTATTTAATAATATTAACTTTGATTGACGGCTTGACATAGCCTTCAAATAATGGATACGTACATGAATGATGGAGAAAGCGATTTCTGACTTATATTACGTTTGGTATCAATTAACCCGAGGAAAGTACCTAAAACCACACCAAGTAACTATTTTAATATTCTTTCATTCGTTTACTTTATAAAATAATAATTATTTGCTTCAATGGTGAAGGAAAACGTCTTAAGAAAAAAATAATCAATAGTTTATGAGATCTAAAAATCAGCATAAGCCATTTTGTCATGCTGATAATTCAATACCAATAATGGGTACCAGTAATCAGCCGAAAATTATTTAAATAATTTAAAGTTCCTTACAGTGATAAAAATAACATTTCCCACTAGCAGATGTTATTTTTTGTCTTTCTGACTTTGACTTTATTTATGGCATCCTGCACACATGTACGCATAAATACAAATATGCATCACATACACAACAGTTCCATAGAAACATGTTTTAGTTATTTCTTAATTATAGTTGTAGCCACAGGTGTAGTCGTAGCGGTATTTACAGTTGTAGTAGTGGCATAGGTCGTAGTCACGAATATGCTACGTCTTTGGTCGTAGTCGTAAACTTACTTCACCGTGGTTCATCTGTGCATAAGCATGCATAATCGTAATAGTAACCATTTATTTGCTTAGAATGAGTCTGGATGAGGTGACAAATGTTTAAATTATGAATGTTTCTCCATTAAGACCGCTTAACCATCATACATGTACAACTGTCCCAAAGCGTAACATCTCATAAAACCATAAGCATTATAATTACATGACTTATATTCACAACATGTGGAATAACTTCAGCACATGTCGCAACCATGGCTACACGCTAGATGTACGTCGAAAGTTGCCACATAAAGCTCAACTTTGCTTCGCTTCTCTACGCTGCGGTGTAACTTCGCTCGTAATTCATTTAACAAGACGCTTCGAGCGATTACATCTCATTATCAAAGTCTAATTAGAGCAGATTTGTTTAATGGTACAAGAGTAGCGACTTTGTGCTAAAGTGGCTTTTATCTCATTTTTACTAGTTAAAATTGTTTGTTTATTTGTTGTTTTACCTATTATATTATATAGGGGAGAAATTAATACTCACCAATCAGCCTGTAGCGGTAACTTATAGCTAGGTGTTTATATTAGTTTTGCCGAGGTTTTGTGTTCGCAACATGAACATATATCTCGGATTTTTGCGAAGTTATGTGCGTATTAAAGCAACCTCGTAAGAAAAAGAGGTAATGTTCACTGAGTGTTCAAATATAGAGTTCTTAAATTAAAATAATATTAAATTCAAAACTTTATGAGCTTGACGGCAATTACCTATCATATCATTTTATTATGCAAATTTAACGATCTCAAAACATATATATGTGCTTTTTAAGAGGGAATTAAATTAGCTATTCACCCCAAACATATTCATGGATCTAACTTGAAAATCTTAAAATACTACATAAATGAAAAAAAAATCGATTAAATGTCAAATGAAGTATCAAAATTAAATGTCAAAATGAATAAAACCCTCACTTTAAATTAGTCGAAACTCAGGTAATAAATTGATTTACTATTACTTCAATTTAATAATTTAATCATTCACGAATAGTTCAATTTCATAACTAATAATAGCACAGACGCTTTGAACACCAAAATCGTAAAGTTTTGTATTAAAATTTCAAGCATCATTACCCGAATTCGTGAATACGCTAGTCTTAAAAGCTTTTGATAATTAACGTTTAATGCTCAAGTTGTTAAATAAAACACTTGAGAAGAAACAACTAATTGTAAATATTTTATTTCTTTTCTATTCAAATGCTATTGTTATGAAGATGATAATAACTGTGTTGCCTGAGATAGCATTATACTTCCTTTCACTTTATAATATCAGTGTTAAATGCTGTTGGGTTCAATGTGGTAAGTCAGAGACAATATATACGCCAATGTGCCAACACATCTGCTGCCTACCTCAGATAGGACTCCAATCTTGTCAATGGTTGATTACAGATATCCATCTGGTGGACCGCATGCTCGATTTCTATTTCTACACTCAAAAAAAATCAAAAATTCTTTATTTAAACAGAGTAACAGAGTAACACTATATAAAATACGAGTATGTAGGTATACGAAGCCTTCTTATTTAGTCTTTAGGACAGGCATTTCATCCGTTGCTTACCTCAGGTAAGATTCAAATCCAACTAATTATCCGTGGATAGCAGTGACCACCTACCGGGCTTACTATTTCTATATCATAAACATTAGCCCTGGGTGACATACCTTTGCTTTTCGTGTTTATCTTATAATCGCTAGGCATAATCTAAATAATAATAGATTTTTGTGCCCATTAATATTTTGCGGGTACCTTGAAATTACATTAGTTGGAGTACCAAAATAAAATTGTATGGAAATATTTTCATGTAATACTTAAATAAACTAATACAATCATTGAAGAAATTTCAACAAAATATAGTTATATAATGATTATTATTCTACGACTTTGTAAATTACAACCATTGTTATGTTTTCTTTAGTAATATAAAATATTTTAATGTGGGAGTACAACTATTTGTAGTTTTAATACAGAAATACTGCTTTTGTACTTAGGGTTGTTTATAAAATTCTCAGTAATGCTAAAGCACAACAAAATATCCAATAACTGTTTTGGACTAACTAAGGTGTCTTTAGTAGGAATCACTGATTGTCAACATTATACATACAAATACTAAGTGTACCTTTGGTTGTAGACTCAATATTTTATACGTGTAGATAAATTTCCTTTGTTCAATTTATACGAAACACAATAAAGGTTTTAGTTCGCCGTCGTAACTACGAAAAGTTAACTATTATGGCACTCTAATGGACAGGCTCGCATGCTTTAATTGCAGTTCATTTATTTTTCTCCAGCACTGAAAGCTCTGGCTTCGAATTTCTATAGCCATGTCCAATACACGCTATTCCGGCGGGTGAATTCAAAAA